>JAGFPH010003069.1:132198-146031 GCA_018207615.1 Philaenus spumarius
CAACATTTTACTTAATAACATGAATGGTGAATGTATTTCAGAAAAACAAAACTACGTTTAATATTTATTACAGAAAGTGACAAATCTATAAACGTCTTTTAGTTTTTGTTATTTTTTTATACTAAAATGAACGCAAACTAGCATAATAAAAAAGCAAGACGAGAGTTAAGGGATGATAGATTCTCTGTACATTACAGGACAAAGTCAAGTTTTCTTGGTTTTTTTGCCATGTCATCAATAATTTCGTCCGATGAAATGTCGATTTCTCGGTGAACACTGAGTATTGCCAGTCCGTTTAATCTTGTCTGTAACAATACAACAGTGTAACATAACAATACAGATAAAATAGGTTGGTTATTTTTACTGGCAATATACTTATTTATTTCTGATGTGTTAGTGTTTAACTGTGGTAAAAACTTATAAATTTAGAAAATAATATGTTTCACAGTTTAATCGTTTACACATTTTACTTTTAAGCATAACATTTATTGATTAAATTAATTGTTTCTTACCTGTCCAGTAGTATTTCTGAGGTATGTCTTGACTCTTTTTAGAGTTGAAAATGTCCGTTCTAGGGTGCATGTAGTAACAGGCAGAGTACACAGTATTTTAAGCAATCTGTAAATATTTGGATATAGCGAAGCATCGCAACAGTCGAGTGCCTTAGTTGCGGACTTGCAAATATCTTCCACCAACCCTTGCCTCTGAACTTCATTTTGCCATAGCTTTAATTCAATAAATATGTCACCTAGTGGTGACTGCATGTCTTCGCAATAGAAAGTGACCAAATCATTCAACTCCTCTTTACAGCTATCGTTATCGTTTACAGGCTCAAATAAACATTGAAAACCCAGAAACACTGATTCATGTTTGTTAAATCTCTCATTGTGCTGGTTGATTGAAACATCCAAAAACGGGATAAAAACATTTATTCTGTAGTAAGTTTCGGTGCTTCTGCTTGATGTTTCGTCATTAGGTGAACTAACAGCATTACTTCGGTTTCTTTGATTCCCACAAACTCTTGGAGTTCTTAGTTGTACTTCCTGATCATTTGCAACTGCTTCTACACATTTGAAAATGGAGCCAAATTCTTTTTCAGAATTTTTCCTTAAACTTTGCAGTTCTGCAAAACATGTCTTGGATAAGTTAACCATTTGTTTTAAATCAATAGCTTCCTTCTGGAGAGTTTTACACAATGGTAAGTAGTAAGAAACAATAAAATCAGAATTTAAAATTCCCCACTTTAACGTACTTGCATCGCTGCTATCTTTCCAGGACGATATTATAGTCAAGGCTTCAATTACAAAATCCATTATATGTAAAAAATCTTGGATTGAGTAATACTTTGACGTCCATCTCGTCGACATTCTTTTGACATTTTTGACTCGAGGATTTAAACCGGACTCTTCAATGCATTTTAATAAAACAGCTTGTCTTTTAGGTGTTTTGAAAAATATGTGGACCTTTTCTACTACGCCAAGGCAATTCCGGATATTTTGCACTTCACATGCTTTAGTTACAGCCAGATTGAGAGCATGAGCAGCACAATGATCGTATAAGGCAGCTGGGTAGTCGTTTTGTATAATTTTGTGCACACCATTGTACATCCCGCCATATTGGCTGCTCCGTCGTAGCCTTGCCCCCTCAAAAAATTTAAGTCAATTCCATATTTTTGAAGACATTCAATGATTTGCTTGGCAAGGGATTCGCCCGTCATTGATGTGGCTTGTTCAAATTGTAAAAAGTCTTCTTTTACAAAGTGTTGGCCGTCAATTACTTCCACGTAACGGACACATAGTGAAAGTTGCTCAACAGTAGATATGTCACTTGTTTCATCTGCTAAAATTGAGAAACCCTGAGCAGCATTAACTTTGGCTACAAGTTTCCTTAAAATAATGGTGTTACAGGATGTAATTATTTCATTTTGTACTTTTGGTGAAAGGTACTTTATTTTGCTAGAACCATTTAACACTTGCATTAGCTCCTGGTCACCCTGACTGCGGTACTTTAATATGGCCCTAAAGTTTCCCTCATTAGATTCACTTTCACTACATTCATTTTCAATGCTTATATTTCCAGAGTCACGGTGCCCACGTAGTGCTAGTTCCTGTCGACCACATAAAATAACAGCATCAATAATTGGCTTTAAATGTGACCTGTTTTTAGCAACCGCGTCATGACGTGCCTGGTCGATTTGGTTGGCAATGGGTTCAACTGACTTATCTTTAACTTTTTCTAAGTTTTTAAAGTCCAACAAACAACTTCTGTGATATTGGGTCCTTTCATGGTTTTTAAAAGCTTCTTTTGCTTTTTTCCAGTTATCAAACTTTCGTTTTACAAAAGCGCCTACTTCTTGGTGATTGATTCCTACGCCTTGCTTGGCAAATAGACAGCAATATTTGCAATATACACCTTGTTGTACTTCAGAGTACGCAAGCCAGGGAAACTCGGTAAACCATGTCCATTGAAACTTTATTTTCCTTGTCGTAAACTTTTCTAAAATAGTTTGAAGGAGGTTGCCAACAAGTTTTTAAAATTTCATATTTTTCAAAAATTCCCAATGTTTTATTAGTATACAGTCCAATGTCATTTGGATGGTGTGGAGGTTTACCTAAATTTTCTGTAGGTTGAACAGCTGCAGTAGGGGTAACGCCATGATGTCCATCATCCGGAGGCGACGGCGGTGAAGGTGCAGAAAGCGCGTAATCGCTGTCAGTGGCAGACACAAAACTATTTGCACTTTCACTACAACTAGTAGAACTACCCGCAGTTACTGTGCGTTTCTTAAACAAATCTGTCAATAAACTCTGAGAAACTTTCCTCTTTGACATTTCGGTAAACAGTTCACAATGCACAAATAAACAGTTACGTATCACACAAGCAACGGCTGAACGACTACAAAATACAGAACACACAACACAGAGTTCTAACAGAGTAGACTAACCTAAAAGCCGTCTGGCGTCTGCACAAGCTGCTTGTGCTTACATACAGCGCATGCGTGCAGTGTTACCACTACCACTTTCCTTAAAGACACCAAATTTACTCCCGCTGCCTGGGTTTATTAATTAAATAAACCAATAAACCTGTTTGTTTACTTTACTATGCAAATAAACTAATAATTTAAAAAATAGACAATTAAAACCAAATCAAAACTAAATCATTAGTTTTAGTTTTAAACTTCATGCAACTTGAGCAACTTTTTTTTAAACAAGTAGGATTGCTGAGATACGATTATTTATTTTTAGGGTTCTGGGGGGGTTTTATCCCCTCATCCCCCCATAGTTACGCCACTGACCGTAGATTATTATTACTATTAAAATATTTACAATAATTAGTTTAACATATGACACCAGTAGTACAACTTACACCAAAATACGAAAAGGAAGTAATTATTGTTTGGGTAAATTAAAAATATTCCAAGTAAATAAATTTTTTGCTTTAAACGCAAGAACAAATCAACTCCACAATTGTATTAATGGACAAAGAAATACTTTAGGTATATAAACTATCGAAAACTATTTAAAAAGGACAAAGCGGCCATCTTTAGAAAACAGCCTCTACGTCAGAACGAGTAACCCATGGCAACCATAGAAAGGAATGTGTGACGTAACATCACGTGGACGCTACCGGCGAATCAAAGAACGAGAATACATTTCCGCATTCCTAACAAGACGGAAGTAAAGGAACCAATCTACATTCTTTGAAAGAGAAGACAAAATCAGTGTTAATTGAGAACTAAGCGTGGATGGATGTAAATAATGTACTGAGAAAGTGACGCCGTCGATTATTTTTATAAAAAGTGAATTCAAAAGTGCTATAACTCAATATAATTACCAATGTGTACCACCAAAAACGATAAGTATTAAAATGAACATTGATTCAAATCCATACCTAAAGGAAACTAATTAAAATAAAACTTTACCTTTTCTAATCCAATTCCTAATGACACCATTTCTTAATTGTTAACTTTGACGTTTAAAACCTATGAATGCGTATATATTTGGTTGGGATAATTACAGCAGCACGAGTGCCCCTATCCCGAGATTATTTTGAACTAAAAACTAAATCAAATAAATGATTGATTGTTGTGATGAAACGAACTTTATTTTATGAATTTTAATTTTTTTAAATACTGAACTGAGCTAAACCGGAAATAGACATTTTGAAATAGATATTCTTTATGATAAATCAAACAAAACAAATTCTTTTCTTATGTATTGTATCAAATAAATAACAAACCTTCTGTATTAATAAATGAATAATTTTAATTGTATTAAATCAAAATCTTGTTAAATTACACTTGTATTTATTTCAAAAGTTAATATAATTGAGGCTGAACTAAGTAGGTTTCAATTGTATTACCTTATAGGCTATATGAGTTGCTGAATGAGATTAGCCTAAGTGATTATTGAAAATATTGGCTCCACAATTTGGGGAAAAGCATTAGTATTGTTAAAATTAGGCCCAACAACGTGGGACCTTTATAAAAGTAAATAGTATTGTTATAAAATTGGCGACCAACGTGCCAGCTGTAATTATCTCCAGAATAAATAAATACTTCCTTAAACACTTAAAAAAAAAAAACACAACCAACACATTTATAGATATAGCAATTGATAATTTCACACTTTAATGTAATATTAGTTATAAGTACCATACTATAAGTAAAATATAACCTACTTAAGATAAGATCAATACTCGAGGAAATAACCTAATAATAGTTTAAGATAAGCCTATATTATAAAATATGAACAATCCACAAGATGATGACCCCAAATATAATTTAAGGAAATCTATAAAACCGACTGAAAAAGCGAAGGAAGGCCATTTAACCCTCCACAGGTCGCACCTATTTTTTAACAAGAGGAGTCGCACTGTATCTCTGAGATACAGTTTGCCTCAAACATGATTTTAAGTACTTTTGACACGTATATTTACCCTAATTTTTATCATACTTTACTAAACAACCCCTAAACTATGCATTTCATATATATTTCAAGTTATCTATAAATTTATTGATTATTAAAAAAAAGTTTTCACTTCCAACACACTCCTGTTTGGTTGCTGTCAAAATTGTATGACACGACAGATCGCACTGTATCTAATAGATACTACTTTGCTTTTGCTGCTAGGATAAGTAATTATATCATCTTGTGGAGTATACATAATAGAAATATTATGAAAACTGAGACCAATGTTTCTTGGTTTAGTAATTACGGCAAAAAAATATTATATCGTGGAAAAAAAATGTTTAAGGTTAAAAAAATATTAGTTCAGTGAATTACAAAGCAAACGTTACGTTTTATTACAAAGAACACTAGAAAAAGTACAAAATATCTTATGGTTTTATTTACAGTCAAATCATGGAAAACAAAATGTATAATTCTCACATAGAATACTCTTGAGCACGGCCGGTCATTTGAGAAGTCATGGAAAACAGAAGTCTTATTCATCCGAAGAATCTTCTTCAGCAAGCCTGGTCATTTGAGGACCACAGTCTTTGCAAAATGTTTCTGTGTGTTCGAGACAAACTGGATTTTTACAACTGTAGCAAATGTATTGAGTGAGACGGGATTTTGCTCCAATTTTGCACAGTTGGCATCTTTTGCGTTTTTCCAGGCGGTTGGGTGTGGTTTCTCCTGGAGCAGCTTCAGCGGGATTAGGCTTAAATTTTTTCAGTGACTGTTGAATATCCAAAGAAATTCCACCCTTCACCATCGTCTCCGCTCTTCTTTGAATGTGCTCAGCTATCAATTCAGTACTGAGGGTTCGTAGAAACGTTCTCCTTGCACTTGTTTCCTGGCAGTTTCCATAAGATACAACTAGGGCATTTATCCCTGCAATGTTTAGCATGGAGAAAAAAACCACCATTGTCCAGCGCCGCGTATTTCTGGCAACATTGTACGATGCGCACAGCTTGTCTACACAATCTACTCCAGATTTAGTTCTGTTATAGTGAAGGATGATTTCTGGTTTACTATTTTCTTCATTCACCTCATCTTCAAAATGAAGGGAGGACATCAGTATGACATTTTTGTTTTTTCTGGGAACAAATGAAACCATTGTGCTGTTGTCTCCAAAAACAAAAAAAGAAGAATTGATGTTACGTTCTTTGCTGTTTTTTATTTCTGAAGGAATTCCTATCCTGTTTTTTTTCAAAGTTCCAACGTAGGACAAACGTTTGGATTTGAGAAAGTCTACTAAAGCAACTGAGGTAAACCAATTGTCACCTGTAACATTTCGTCCGCTTCCGTAAATTGGTTCTGTGATCCTTTTGACGTCTTCAGATTATTACTGATACTGTACGGCCCCTCGGGTTGTTTTCCGCAATAAATCTCAAGGTTGCTAGTGTAGTAGGTCTTGCCATCACATAGGGCAAAGATCTTTACTCCATACTTAGCTGGTTTGGATGGTATTTATTGCCGAAATCTACACCGACCTCGGAATGCCTCTAGCTTTTCGTCAACTGTCACATTTTCCCCTAGGGAGTATGATCTTTTGCAGTTCTCCACGAAATCAGTAAACAATTCCCTTATAGCTGCAAGATTGTCAATATTACGTCGTACAGGTCTTGTAGTTAAATTATCAAATCTAAGGCAACGAATCAAAAACTTAAAACGTCTGAGGTTCATTGTCAATCGAAACTTTTCTATGCCTGAGCCATCTGTTGCCCAAATTTCTTCCAATCTCTGTCGGTTTGAATGATTAACTCCAAGAAGGTACAAAAGGCCAATTACTGCTTTCAATTCAATTAGGTCAGTGGTTTTAGCATCTCTTATCCGACCAAAATTATTCTGGACACTTTCAATGTACAAATTGGTGTACCGAACAATTTTCTGCAACATTCCCTCTGTAAAAAAGTTTGACCAACATTCATGAGGGGTTTTATTTTGTTTTGCAGGGCCTATTACGCCTGGAAGGCGCCTTATAATATTTTGAGTTTGAGTCCGCTGGTTTCGTTGTCGGGGCAGCAAATACCATTTTATCATTTTATCTTTACCAAACTTGGCTTGAACAAACAAGTTATCGTTAGCATGAGTATCTACCTGATGATCTTCATTAGGCCTAGCTGCGGCTTCAGAAGCGACATTCGGAGTCAAAGGATCTTCTTCATAGGCACTCTGCTCGGATTCTGAGTCTTCCTCACGTTCTTCAAGGTCGTCCTCACCTTCGGTGTCTGATTCGTCTCCAAATTCATTCTGCACTCCATCGTCGTTTTCGCTGATGTCTTGAAACAACAATAAATTTAAACGTTGAACATCTTCTTCTCGATTTAAGTCCAAATCATCCTGATTTCTCGACATTTTTTCTAAATAAGACACATAAATTTCAACTAGAAGAGTCACAGCAATGGTCGCACTGTATCTGTGAGATACACTACAAAATAATAACGGGACTGGTCGCACTGTATCTACCAGATACAACAACGCACAGAATGACAGATGTTTACCTCACGCAGCCACTAACGTTACTAAAGTGTGAGGAGGGAGGGGGAGAAACAGCACATTGCCCGAGACCGGTTCTGGTGGGGGGAAACGAAAATGGCGGCAAAACTTCGTCTTGCGGTATCTAATAGATTAGGTGCGACCGCTGGAGGGTTAAAGAATTTAAGACCCATTAGTGAAGTCGAAAACAAAGAAAGCGACACACTACAACCAACTACCAGCACAATGGCAGGCACACCAAGTGAAACGTCTACAGAATTAAGTCAACATAAACTCTTAGAACAAATGACCTTATTAATACAAAATTTACAGTTAAACCTAGATACCAAATTAGCCCAAAATCAAATTAGCCTAGAAGAAAATTTAGACATTAAATTAAAACAAAATCAAACTAGCCTAGAAGAAAATTTAAAATTAAATCAAACTAGCCTAGAAGAAAATTTAGACATTAAATTAAAACTAAATCAAACCAGCCTAGAAGAAAACCTAGACAGTAAATTAAAATCAAATCAAACTAGCCTAGAAGAAAATCTAAATATCAAATTAAAACAAAATTTAACTAGCCTAGAGGAAAATTTAAAATTAAATCAAACTAGCCTAGAGGAGAACTTAGATTTCAAACTAACCCAAAGCCAATCCTTAATACAAGAAAATTTCAAAATTATAACAGGTGAATTAGAAAATGTCAGGACATGTTTAACTAGCCACATCAACAAAGTAGAAGAACAATTTACTGAAAAACTTATAGAAGTCGAACAGGCTATTGATACAAGCAATCAACGAATTTCCCATTTGGAAAATAAATTAGGTGAAACCGTTAGCCTCCAAACTTTAAAGGAATCTTTAATTAACCAAGAAAAAGTAATCGAAAATAAAATAAAAATTAATAATTCCATAGTCATACAAGAAGTCCAAACCTTAATTTCTGAAATGCCTAAAACCAACCAAATCGACCAACCTATACAAAAACCAATTAATGTAATATGTAATGCGGGAAACCACGAAAGCAACAATCCGATTAACCCAACCTTACCAAAATTCAACGGAAGGCAAACTAATCCCAACGAATACATATATAGGCTAACCCGATACTATGAACGGTTAACAAACAGGAAAATAAATCAAGTAGGTGACAATACTGACTGCCTATTTGACATAATAGAAAATAGTTTAGATGGAACTGCAGCCAGATGGTACCAACTAATTAAAGACGACATACATGACTTCCGAGAGTTCACGACGGAATTCCTAGCCAAGTTTTGGAACCTGGATGTACAAAGAGGCACACGACAGAAATTGGAATACGAACACTACAGACCCGGAGGTAAATTATCCCGAAGTGAATATTTCATAGACAGAGTGCTGACGATGAAATCGATGATCCCACAACCAAAAGAGGAGGATATAATAGGCAGATATACAACCAAAATGGGTATTCGAATAGAAATCAAAAATATAGGCCTAATGAAAATTACAACAACAAATACAAAACGACAAGAGACCACCCCTACCAAAATCAATCCAGCTATAACCAACATCCTAGACCAAATTACCAACACAACAACCATTACCAACAAAATAATAATAGATTTAGCAATCAACCACCTATAAGACAATTTTAGAGACAACCACAACCAATACCGAGCAATTTCAGATTTGCGCATCAACATAACCCTAGGCCTAACTACAACAACCAGTACCAAGAGCGAATACCTATAACCTATCCAAACCAAGATAAACCGAGGGTATGTCAACTAATCGCCACCAACACAGAAACTGAAGAAGGTAATAATAATAAACCAGCAACGGAAAACAGTGTAATCAAAACACAGTTAAACTCCAACGCACTGGCCTAGAAAACTCAAACCTAAAATCAAATGGATTTTATCTGTATATAGGTGAAGTAGAGATATTACCGGCAAATAACATCATAAAACCTATCCCAGTGCCAATAACTTAAATTCGGATATAGGCCAACACATAATAATAATAATAATAATAATTTCCATTTTATGATTTCAAATTTATACTGCGACAGAGATTTCCTACTTACAGAAGACGAAGATGAGGTAAACAGTACAGAACAAACATCCAGCTCATCGAACTCCCGGGCTTGCCCACTAGTTGGTAGATTTTTGTAGAAATTGTGGAATCCTTTATCAATTAGGTCCAACATTGACAGGAGATCCTTTTTTTTCTTCGGATTCACTCCTAGCTGCTTGGAGTATGAGTTCGGAACTTGAAGATTTTCTGTAGAAACCCTCCGGCCTTTTCTGTCCCTGATCAGGTTTAGTGTCCGAAATGGTGAAAAAGGATTTAGGTCGTACTTAAAGTACACAATCCCAAACTCATTTGTGTATCTCAACCATTTAATATTATGCCAATTGACTGGATTTTTTTCTGTGTCCGTTGTTCGATGGACCAAAACATTTTTCAGGAGTGCAGAGAACGCCTTGAAATCTCTGTAAAACATTTCAATTACTTTAAACTGTTTTTTCCCTGAGACACTTCTCACAAATTGGCACCAATCACGAGGAACCATTATCAATAGTGTTTCTTCTTTGTTTGTTGATGAACCACATGATCCCAAACGTTTTTTCGAGCGTTCAATTCTGGCATGATCACTGTCACACTCCAGGCGTGTGTGACCTGGTAAAAGGAACTTCTGATCAATAACTTGAAGATTTTCCTTTTGAGATAAGGCAAACATAAACATTACTGCAATGTTAATGTTGCGGTTTTGACCACCACATGTGTCAGAGTATGTAATTAGTTGCTCAATACTGTCAGGAAGTTCCAAAATCTTTTTTAAAATACAGGAGCCAATTTGTTCTGAACCTCTGCCTCCCTCAAGTTCGCTCCACATGTAACACTCTGAAGAGTCGTCACATGAACAATCACGTATTGTAAGGTTATACATTGATAGTAATCTTTTGTAGTATGCAATGTTACTAGTCAGAAAAGGTACTGGAAGTACCTGTTGCAGATCAAATACTAAAACCCGTTGATAGTCAATAGTTGCAGCATTGGCCTTGTCTTCTCGTTTTCTGTCGTAACCTTCCTGTGCTTCTGAAACATGTGCTTTGTAGGACTCTTCAATCTCATCACGTTCTTTTTTATTTACAGTGTGCCTCCTAGTAACATTAAATGCATCACAAGTTTTGCATGTATCAATATACGGTTGCTTAAATTTGTATCCTGTACTATTGAAAACTCTTCGAAAAACATCGTAACAGGCAGATTTGTCATTTCCATTTGTAGTTCTCATTTCTAAGTATTCCTTATACATCTTTTTCACAGTCAAATGGCTTGGTAGGAAGATTTTTTTGACGCACTGTCTCTTCTTGCGTAATGGCTTTCATGCCTTGGATATGTATTGATGAATTCATGAATAGCAATCAGTTCATCTTCACTGGTTTTGTTAACTGGTTTGATTTTACCTCTCATATCATGATCAATAACTCCAAAAGGTGCAGCTCTGAGTTTTTCAACAAGAACATCCACTTTTCCCCGTGTGATTCCATATACACGTGTAAAAAAAGTTTTACACACATTAAATTTTTTGCCCTCAATATTCAAAAAGTATGATACTGTAACTACTCTATTATGGGTCACATTAGTCTTTCCTCTGCCTTGGGAATTGGTTTTCGTACCATCGATGGCCATTCTTTCACATAATGTTTGGTCACGGACCTTTGATGGCAAGAAATAGAAGTTGTTAAAAATTTGTCTTTGAGTTTCAGGTTTTACTAAGTCAAAACATTTGTTTTTCTTACAGCACGCTTGAATAGGCTGAAACAGTTTAGGTGGCTTGACTTTTCCAGATCGTGTTTTGTAAGAGAGTCCTTGATCTTTTTTTCTTTTCTCCTCTTCTCGAGAACGAAGTCCTTTTTTCGTTTTTTTTTTGGATGAGCCAGAAATATCAGTTGACACCTCCCCTGACTCTGATGACACTATAGTCTTTCCATTGTTTCTTGTGTCTGGTGATACACTGCGACTGACTTGTTCATCAGGATCATCTGCGTCCTCTGAAAAACATCAACACTACAATAATCATTGTAATCAGTGTTTCTGAACCAGTGCATGTAATTCACCACTGGTGTCAGTAAGATAACCGTTATGATGATACAGTACTCACAATGGTTCAATGATACATGAATAATACACAATTATTAGTGTAGAAGGTAAATTTATGATCAATGAAAATAGTACAGTGTGCTTGCCATATGAACTAAAAAATACAAATGTTAAATTTTCCAAATAAACCGAAACAAGCCTATGTTAACTAACTGTCGCAGTTCTTTGTTTAACGCAGAACTAAAATGGTTCTTTGTTTAACCTACATGTACTCTTTGGTTTAACATATAAAATTGCATAATAACCATAATATTGCATCAAAACTTTACATCATTGTGTTTGATAAATGTGGATGCATACTGAATCATACCCAGTAAAATATTAAGTTCAGTTTATTAAATTGAAGCAGAGTACAATTTTCAGACTTCTATAATTTTTAACTATTAATAATGAAAACAGTTTTCAAATAAATATATTTTAACTTACCAGAGTCAGTCTCTGTTAATATTTTGCGGCGTTTGTTTTTCTGTAGGCAAAGAAGTAAGTCTGTTTTTCGTTTTCCTGGCTGATCATCTGTAGGGGACCAATCTGGGTCTGCATCCGAGTCATCAATATCTTCGTCGTACAAGCAACCCTGAAAATAACATAAAATGGAGATTATGCCTATATTGTTTTAATATTCTTAGAAAATTATCAATCCCATTCTAAATTTGATTTATTTGTTCATCTTCTCTTATATAAAATGCAATGTCCTGACTGATGATCAACGCAGAGCCGATTCTATTAAGGCTAGAGACTTGAAATTTGGTAGGTACATCCGTCCAATAATGTAGAGGCGTACTAAGAAAGGATTTTGCAAAATTTTGAATTTAAAGGGTAGAAAATGCTAAAATTCATCCCTCCCATAAGCATCCATATAACAGATGAAACAGCTGATTCGTATTTATTAATGTGTTATTCTGGTTACTATGGTGATAATTCCAAACTCTTTCAAAAAAAGTGTGTTGATTTTATAATAATAGGCCTAACCTAAAACTGTGTTAAACCTTTGGTCCAAATAAGCTGTTTTATGTATAATGTGTAACAATAATATAATGTTAAATTGTAATATTAGATGTTTGAATTATTATATTTCATAGGTTTTAAAGGCCTAACCTAAAATTGTATTAAACTTTTGATTCAAATCAGTTGTTTTATTAATTATGTGTAACAATCATTAGGCCTATGTTGAATTACACGGGATACGAATTACAGGATGTTGAATTACACGGGATACGAATTACAGGCTTTCAAAGTTTCAAATTAAGCAATAGCGAAGCATTGCCGGGTCCACTAGTCAACCTATATTCATAAACTATATTCATCAACAGACTTAGAGTACCATTTGGAAAATGGTAGCCTATGTATTTTACTAGGCCTATTACAGTAATGATAAAAAAATAAATTTATAATTTAGGCCTATTAGTTTTTTACCGAATAGGTTTAGCTTACCTGGGGTATATCAGTAAGTGTGTCGGATATAAGTTCATTATATTCAGTATGCCTATTTGGGTTTTCCACAAGTGATGAGGTATAGTCAGTGTGTTGTTCACCATTTTCATTACTGATTGTAACCGTATTATCTACAATCAATTCTTCTTCCAAACTATAATTGACGTGAGACCGTATATACTCATCTACTACAGGCAAATCATCTCCTTGGCTACATTTTATAAGGTTTTCAGCTATAGGCTCTGCAATGGTAAGTAACCGAGTCATTTGTGCACTATTTACATTATTGGTGTTGGTGATGGTAATCTCACTGTCAACAGTGTATTCCCGTTCGATAGTCTGCATCAAATCACAAAAAGGTTCCTCAAAAATAGGTAAGACACAAGCACTTTCTTGGAGGTTATCTTGGAAACTACAATCCTGTAAATCACAGTTTTTTAGGCTGACATCTTCTGTTTTGCATATTCCCTTATGCAGTAAATATTTTGATCGGCTTTCTACAGCCACTCCACATTCACAAACCCACATGATTTAAACTTACACTCACTTTATTAACCTACTTTAAACTTTACAAAGAGTAGTAATGCAGCCATAACAGAAGACGAAACACATGTTATTAAGAAATGGCAGAACATGATATGTATTCATGTCAGGTTTACCAACAGCTGTCAAACACCAAATTAACATTGTTTTCCAGATGACAAAACTTGATATGTAAACATATCCTACCTCGACATCTTTGTGAATATTGAAATAATATACATTTATGATCGTGTCTAAACTTGATAAGTCAACATATCAGGTTTTGACATCTATTTGA
>JAGFPH010003069.1:153757-165146 GCA_018207615.1 Philaenus spumarius
TTTCAACAAAACGAAGAATATGAAAGCTGTATCACAGACGCGCTAAATAAATGTCCTATACTTTTAACTAGACACTTGACTACTGAGGTTGATCAACTATCTGAAGTCGACGATCACACACTCTATCCCCATTACCCAGAAACACAGTGTGCGCAATCTCTCCGCCCGCGCCATCTCTCCTAGCCTTACCTTATGGAAGGCTAGTGTTCCTTCTGCTGCTCGAGCTTGATTTTCTATTTCAATTTCCTTTTTTTGAAAAAATGTAGTTAATTTTGAGCTGGAGTTGGCTGCTTTAACTGTTCATATGTTTTACTGTTTTCATATGAGATTGCAAATCTAGAGCACCTAAAAGAAAAAAATGCCTGTTTTCCAATTTCATATTATTTTATGTAACTAGAATGGAAGACAAACAGGAAACAGGTGTTATGGTTGCACGCGCAATCGAACTATTTACTGCTCACTTCTTTCTTCTTTCGATGACAGACGACAGTAGTAAGAACAACGGAGACGTGACAACATACCAGCGTAACCGTAGCATCTCAACTATCGCATCAAATGTGAAAGAACTGTTATAATAATGCGTATTATGTTGTAAGCATTCAAAAACTAAGTCAAATTCATGAAATAGTTTTCCAATTTAGTCCTTCCTTACGTTATTTTGTGAATATATTAATACATTATTTCCACTAGTCAAAAAAGAGGACATTTCCTGTAATTTAGGAAAATCCCCGGACCATTTTTTTTTACCTGAAAACCCGGACATGTCCGGAGAAATCCGGACGTATGGCAACCCTACGGAGACAGAGACAGAGACAGAGACCGATATTTGTAACCGATATTTTGACATTAGAGTATCGGTTACTTTTAGGACAGACAAGTAACCGTTACAAAATATCGGTTACTAATATTTCGTCTCATATCTAGTTTGGGGTCTGTATCATGAGATAGTTTATAAGTTTGAACTGACAAACCGTTTATGAAAGAGCGTGCCACAACTATGCTTTTTTCATCAGTTGACCCTTAAGAAAAGTGCATTAGCGAACTAATCTCAAAATGAACTTTGTCTTTTCGTGCCACCTGTTTCCCTCTTGTTTCTTCAGAAACACAAGTTTTCTTATAGTGCTTAGGCCACCAATTTTTAAAATCAATAATATCTTCAGTCTGTACTTCTTCCACGGTGAACTTATCAGTACTACTGGATGCTATCACTATTTCAGTCAACTGGTGAAGGGAGTACAGTCTGTCATGCTGTTTTAACCACCTTTTGATAATTGAAAAATCCCTGTCGCAGGGCAGGAAAGAGTGTCAACGTATGGGGTAATATTGCTCAATACGTTTATACCGTGTGCTATCAGTTAGGCTCAGAAAAACTTTATCATTAAATTCAAAACACAATGATAAACTGTGAAGAATGTTACAAACACACTTTATAACCTCACTAACCAAACACAAAACAATAAACAACAGCTGTGTTCATTGTTCAGTTCAGTCTGAAGGCAAGCAGTTCAGAACAGTGTTGCAGTGTTGCCGCTATGACGTGCATAAACATTCAAAGCCCTGGAGTTTGGAACTTTTTGCACGAGTTGAGATTACAATACAATACATAGGTCCTGGTTAGAAGCATCAGAATAGGAATGTTTATGCACGAAACGACGTATTTACCACCAGAGAACATTTTCCCGTTCTTAACTCAAAACTCGAAGAAATGGGACTTTGAACCTTTTTGCACGAGCCGATTCAATTGTAGTATTGAAGGATGTTATTAAGGTAAGCGTAGTAAACTTTTCAAACTCACTTTATTAGTCATGTTGTACAAGAACATTTACATACTTTATTTATGTATTATTGTTATTAAGTTTAGTATGTAAACAAGTAACATATTAAGTAACCTATTATTTAAATTTAGAAATGTAGTTTTCAAGTCCAACATTTGGAGGATGCTCACTGTTTTCAGCATCAGAACATACTACAACAGTTTCAGAGAGAGCCTGTAATTCGTTGGAATCAGTTGAAACTGTATACAATGTTAAAGTTTCATCAGGAGATAAAATTACAGAAGCTGATGAGGGAGATGGCGGTTGCATGAAGTAGGTGTTGCCCGATGTTGTAGGTCCTTTCATCATTCTCATTTCAAAAAGAACGTTGTCAATCCGGTGCATACATATTTCCCTTGTAGACTCGTCCATCGACTTTAATTTTGCCGCAACTAATTCGCCGTTTATGTCACATAAGTATTTTTCTTTTTTTGGTTGAAGTGATTGCAATGTAGTAAACGCAGAATCCATCTTCTTTTTAATATCAATTTCATCAGCTGTTCTGAACTTTTTTCGTGGTGGGGGTTTTAAGGAAGATGCGGCATTAGGCGAATATATGGCACGAGCAGGAAGAAGAATGGCTGAAAAGAAACATTGGTATAAAAAATAAGTTTAAAGACAAGTTTATTAAGTATATTAATAGCTGCAGTACTACATTGGTGCAACTGATGACGAATTATCAGAATCAATAAGCCCCCTGGCCGGAAAAAACCCCTAACATAAAAAAATGTCTGGGGGGAAGGTGTTGTAACATGTGTGTCAAATTTGAACAAAATCTTTCCATTACATTATCCTCCAGAGCGAACAACATACATACAAACTTACAGTCTTTACAGTTTTTATCTAGAACATATTATGTTTCGTCCTTATGGGACTCCTACACGAATTACAGTGATAGATCGTCAGTAGATGAAAAAAAAACTCATTACCTTCGTTTCCTTGTTCAGGCTCTTCCCTGCTTGCAGGTCGTACATTATCTGGAAAATCTGGCGAATCTACGTTCCTTTCAGCTTGATATTGCTCAAGTGTTGCTACCTGAAATTACAAATACAGTAATTTTGTATAATTTTAAGTAGGCCTATTAAAAACACAAATTTTACATAACATTTTCAGCTTTCTGCTACTGGGAATGAGTGGAGAAGAATTAGTCGTCATTTCGAGGAATTGTGGAATTTCCCACACTGCATAGGTACCATTGATGGGAAACACGTAACTCAGTCACAATTCAACAGTGGATCCGAATTCTTCAATTATAAGAAACACTTTAGTATTGCACTCATGGCGCTGGTTGATGCTGAGTATTGTTTTATGTTTGCTGATTGTGGCTGTCAAGGAAGACTGAGTGATGGTGTGGTTTTAAAAACACTGTACTCTATAGCAAAATAAAAAGTAATACTTTAAATTTACCTTACGATGAGCCGCTACCAGGGAGGCAAAAAATGATGCGTATGTATTTCTTGCTGATGATGCATTTGCTTTAAGTAAGCGACTCATGAAGCCATTTCCTGGTAGCCATGCACAATGTAGCAAACCCCGCATTTTTAATTACCGTCTTTCACGAGCCCGAAGAATTGTAGAGAATGCGTTTGGAATAATGGCTGGGTCATTTTCCAGGAATCGTACATTTTGAATTAAAAAGATTTTAATTTAAATCCAATAGAATAATTATAATCAATACACATTGTATGTGTATTTTAAACTGTTAAACACAATGCTGTCACTGGTTAAGATGGTTAAAAAGTATTTAAAGAGTTATCTTATTTTTAAGATCTACCCTATCCACGGACATGACACTATGTCCACGGAAAGATCCACGGACATGATCACACATCTACGGACATGATAAATCAATCCACAAAAACATCTGTAAAATATATACAAAGTAGAACTGGGTAAATTAACATTCACAATCCAAGAATTCAAATTTTTAATTAGTTACTGACCACAATGTATTAAATTTAATGAGTTAATGTTTCAATTACATGTTACATTATTTGAAATTGGTGGTCTTAGTTTAATGAAACTAAGTATAAACAATGGGTTTTCACAAATTACAATATTGCTTTTTAAGATTTACTACGTATATTTTCTAAAAAAACATGTTTGTTTTCTTTAAAAAAATATGCTAGTGAATTTGAACCTACCTCACAATTTTTTAATTAATAAATCATTTTTTAAATTTTACGGAAGCATCTAAAACATTTTAATCCTGAATCATGTAAGTTAATACATAATTAAGACCTGGGCATTAGCGTCACATATTAGTGGTAAAGAAACATCTAGACTAACGTAAAAAACGAAAATGTTAGAAAAAAATAATAATTTGAAGCCAAAACTTTTGCACAGCAAAAAATCAGAACTGTTTTACTCAACTCAAACAGCTAACCTAAATTACTGAATTTTTCTAATCTTCTAGAGTCAAAAATGTAACAGTTTCTGTTGCTGAGAATAGGTTGATTAAGAACGCACACAATGTCTTGCAGCTCTACTACTGAAGTGTCTTCAACACTAGGAAAAACAAATTTGTTTCCGGTAGTTTTCTTCAAGTACTGTACAACGTAATCCTCATCACTTTCAACAGATGTAATCAGGGCTATATAATGCCGGACACCTTTTTTAAAAGCAAATTTCACTACCACATAGTCATTCACTTTTGGACAACACGCTGGAATGTTGACATTTCTTTTATTTTCATCAGAATCATCTGAATATACATCATTGTAATGAATCCTGTGCCTGGAAGAAGGAACTTGGCCTGTAAAACTTATTAAGGAATAAAACCAGTTAGGAGATTTTGCATTGCTAATTAAGAAAATTTGAACACACAGCTTAGGAAAGAATCACACTTATTTAGGCACATTGTTGATGTATTAAGGTAAAAAATAGGGTGTATGTGTGACATTCCTTCTAGCTTAATGGCATAAAAAACTTTGTAAATTGTGATTGGAGTTAGAAAGTCAATTTTTAGGTTTTGAGTTAGTGAACACAGTTATGAAACAAAATACATAAATATAACTGTAAGCCCTAAACAAATCAACAACAATAAAAACACATACAACAACCTATGTAATTGCTGTTTAAAAAGGATACAACCAGAAGAATTCAGGAACATTTGACCAATGTTGTAGTGATCACAGTGTTGATTACTAGCACAGGTTGTGCAAGTCAACCGCCTCACTTGGATTACATTTCTATCCACTCTACTCCAACTTATTTCATGAGTCATCAAAGTCCCTTTAAATTTAGGGACTTCGACTGAAAGTTGATCACAACTTAAAATGTCTTCTCCGGTAACATGAAATATATTAATTTCTTGGCAGTTAACTTTGAGTTGTTTCACTAGCTCATTTGTGCTGGCAATATCCACTCCATGGGAAACAATGGCATCTGCAGTCCTTTTAAGACAACCACCAATTCCATCAGCAGCCCCTTTTCCATGGCCTGCTTCCAAAAAATGCCAATGGAAACTTTCTACTTGGGCAATTTCTGTTAGGAATGTTGTTGCCAAAACAAACATTTTTCTATTCCTGTATTGGTTTGAGGGTCCATCACTAAGGAAATGCATTTTCCTCAAATCAGGAATCAAACTCCTGATACTGTCTAACACAGGCTGTAAATGAGCACAAATTGCTAAGTTGTCATGGCGTCTAGATTCTGAAATAGTGCAAAATGAGAAATTTTTTGTTATATTATCTTTCTTGTAATAAAGAACACTTGTATGCAGTGAGGCTTGACCTCTAGAGCCTCCAAAATGGAAGGATTGAATTTCTTCATTGTATTTTAGATTGTAATTTTCTGAAAAGTCCATGTGGAGGACTGCTTCATCATCTTTCAAATTCTGTTTGATTGTTTTTATAGACTTGTACTGATGAATTATATTTCTCACGTGACAGGAAAATTTTGGCAACATAGCATTGAAAACTGTAACTAATTCTTTTTTAGTAATTTCTAGTTCTAATTTCCCGCATGGGGGGTGCAGACTAGCTGCACCTACTAAGAGGGGTTTGGCGTCCCTCGCGGTACCCGAGTCAAACAACGCCCAACACATTCAACACATACAATACATCCATCCAATTACATACACACATACATCAAACAATACATACATTCCTATCCTCACCTTCTTTTAGGATTTTGACTGTGCAGAGCCATTGCGCGTTGGGAGTGCTGAACCTGCCAGAGTCTTGACAACCTCTGGTCTGGTGAGGCTGATGTGAGCTTGCTCTGCCGAGACGTATGCGTGGTTTCTGTTCTGGGGCCAGCCACTTCGGTTCTTGGTCAGGAAGTGTTCGCGGTGTTGAAGAAAGTCGGATTCTTCCTCACAGTAGTATCGGTTTCCAGACTGATGTCCATCCAGACTGGCAAAAGAGTGCTCGGGATTCTCACGGAACTGGGGGTTCGGAAGTGATCGCAATGTGATCTGATGGGCAAGCCTTACCGAGTTCGCCCGATTCCGCCTAACACGATGCGCTGGACAAACACACCCATGGTTAAACAAACCGTCAAAAAAGATTTAGGAACAAAGAGACCTCATTCAGATTTGTCTGATGGGTCTATAAATAAAGAACTGTTTAAAAAGACAAAGGAGAGGGCTGCTCAACCATCTGAGTTGCCAGCTCCCAAATATTTAGTTTTTTCAATTGCGGAAAAGGATACAGATCTATCAAAGGTATCTCCCTTTGTAATCAATAAAGCAATTACTGGAACAGCGGGCCCTGTACTTTCCATTAGGAAATTACAGAATGGCACCATTTTAGTGGAAACTAACAGCGAGAAACAAAGTTTGTCGCTGTTAAAGATGACTTCCTTCTATGACAAAGTCAAGGTATCTGTGGAACCTCATAGATCCTTGAATTATTCAAAAGGTGTCATTACCTGTAGAGACTTGATCCCCATTAGTTTGGAGGAAATAAAGAGCGAATTAGCTAGCCAGTCAGTTCTTGAAGTCACTCGCATAATGCGCAATGAAAATGGAGAGAAAAAAGCCACTGCTTCTTTGATTCTAACCTTTGGCACACCCACATTGCCAGAGTATATCTATGCAGGTTTTTACCTTCTTTCTGTTAGAGCTTACGTCCCAAATCCTCGACGTTGTTTTAAGTGTCAAGCGTTTGGACACGTGAGTTCTACTTGCACAAAACAAGAAACATGCGGTCAATGCGGTAAAAAATGTCATAATAGTGAGGGCTGCAATGATGACGCCAAGTGTCCCACCTGTGGAGGCGATCATCCTGCACGGTCCTTTAACTGTGTAAAGTTTAAAGAAGAAAAAGCAGTTCTTACCATTATGGCTAAGGATAAAATATCTTTTAATGCCACAAAAAAAAATATATAAAACCTCTAGGCCTGCTCTGGAAGGCAAATCATTTGCTGCAGTGGTTTCAAACAAAAGCAACACTCCATGCGCAAATTGTGGAGAATTGGCTAAGACAGTCAAAATCTTAACTGACCAAGTCGCTCTATTCTCTAAAATGTCTCCTTCCGCTCCCGCTTTAGTTGATTCAAATTCCGTTCTTCCGTCTTCTAGTTTCTCGGTATCACAAGCAGAAATAGAACCATCTATCCCTGCTCTTGATCTGAGAACTGGAACTCGGGAAAAAACTTTATTAAAAAAGAAAATTCCCCCAATAACTGGGGTAAAACAATTTAAAAAAAAATCTTATATTGTCCATCTGTAGTAACAGGAAGAAGTTCTGGACCCGTTCCAGGGAAGAAACCTGTTGCTATGAAGAGTAAAAATACAAAAATTACAAAAAGTAGAAAAAAGAAAACGAAAAAGGAGGTTCCCCTACAAATCCTCCTAAAAAACCCGATCCCGGTCCTTCTCCACCCTCAACATCTTCCAAGATGAGTGAGGGAAATATGGAAGTGGACAAGGACACACAACAACAAAACCTTCCTGTCACTACTGGACATGAAAACGAAAAGTTTACAAAGGGACCATGTCCCTTCTAATATTCATTTATTTTAATTTGAATATTATTATATTTATCTCAAAATATACTATGTTCTGTTGAAATATATTTATTCATTCATTATCTATGTCCACGATCCCTAATATGAACGTGGTTCAGTGGAATTTAAATGGTGTTAGAAGTCACATGGAAGATCTGAAAGTTCTTGTGCGAGACACGTCTCCTCTATTCGTTTGTCTCCAGGAGACACATCTCCATAATACCCATTCTGTACATTTAAGAGGGTATTCCGTCTTCAGGTCAGATTTTGTTACAGAGGAGAGAGCAAGAGGTGGTGTAGCCATACTTGCTCACAACTCTGTGGATGGTGTTCCCGTAAATCTGGATACACCATTACAAGCAGTAGCAATTCGAGTCGCTGTTCCCATAAAACTAACGATATGCAGCCTATACCTGCCACCAAGCTATACCGTCCAATCAAACGACTTGATCGACTTAATATATCAATTACCTGCTCCGATTTTGCTACTTGGCGATTTCAACGCACATCATTATTCTTGGGGATCCTCACCCTGTAGCCCAAGGGGTATTTGCGTTGAGAGGATTCGATCCGATTTAGATTTGTGTTTACTTAACGACGGATCGCTAACACACTTAGCATCTTCGACAGGAGGTTGGGCGGTCGTAGACTTGTCATTCTGTAGTCCTTCGCTAGCTGCAAGATTTGAGTGGACAGTGATGGCAGATTTGTATAGTAGCGACCATGCCCCTATAAAAATTTCCTTTAGTGACTCCTCTTTTCTGAACAACCGAACACCTCGGTGGATAATAAATAAAGCCTTATGGAATGATTTTACAAATCAATTCGCATTACCAGAAAATAATCAACACAATTCTATAAATGAAACAGTCGATATGTTCACAGATTCCATTATTTCAGCAGCAGAACATAACATACCAAACAATACGACCAAAACGTCCACCAGTTCCTTGGTGGAATGACAAATGTAAAGAAGCTCTGCGCTTACGCAGGAAAGCATTAAGGACCTTTAATCGAATACTGACGACAGAAAATCTGGAAAATTATATAATCTTGCGTGCCAAAGCTCGCAGAGTATTCAGGCAGAGCAGGAAAGACTCTTGGACCCAATATAGCGGTACAATAACCAGAACGACTCCCACATCAACAGTGTGGAAGAAGTTACGTTCTGTGTGTGGCCATGTTTCCTCTGCTCCTTTGGTTGGACTGATGCAGCAGGATGGGATATTGACTACAGACAGTCATCAAATTGTAAACATTTTGGGCTCATCCTTTTCTAGGTTCTCTTCAACTGCCGTGTATTATGATGCTTTTCGAACTTACAAAACTGCTCAAAAGGCCATGCCATTCACCATCGGCATATCACAGGATTCTCCGTTGAATGACCCATTTACAATGGATGAACTGGAATCTGCCTTATTGTCGGTTAAGGATTCAGCCCCCGGACCCGATAGTATCTTATATTCTATGATTAAACACCTTCCAGAGTCGGGTAGAACAGCTCTTCTCCAAATATACAATCGTATATGGGATGAGCATATCTTTCCTGATTCTTGGTTGGAGGCCATAGTAATTCCTCTATTAAAACCAGGGAAAGACAAAACTGATCCAAGTAGTTATCGTCCTATCTCTCTCACCAGCGTTCTATGTAAACTGGTGGAGAAGATGGTCAATCGGCGGCTTGTATGGTACCTTGAAAGTAACCACAACTGATCTGTAAAGAACAGTGAGGTTTCCGACAGGGAAGATCATATCTTGGGGTATTCCAGGGAGAATCTTAGCATTTATTAAAAACTTTCTGACCAATCGATATTTTAGGGTGCGTCTTGGATCCACCTTATCAGATCGATTTTATTTATAGAATGGTGTCCTTCAACGCAGCATACTTAGCGTCACCTTATTTGCAGTTGCTATTAATAGCATCACTGCTAATGTCCGATTATCTGTACACTGTTCTCTTTTTGTTGATGATTTGGCCATCTACGTGGCAACCAGAAACACTGCAACCGCAGAAAGAACACTGCAATTAACGATCAACAAATTACAAACATGGTCCAATCAGACAGGATTTAAGTTTTCCGCTGCTAAAACTAGATGCATTGCTTTTACTCGCCGCAGACAGCATTTTAGTCCCACTTTGTACCTAAACAGAACTCTACTTCACTCCGATAACACAGTCACATTTCTAGGTCTTATTTTAGACCATAGACTCTCTTGGAACCCGCATATGACAAATTTAAAATCACGCTGCATCAAAATCTTAGATATGTTACGGGTTTTAAGCGGTTCTCATTGGGGAGCTGATAGAACCTGCATGCTGCGTTTTTACCGAGCTCTTATTCGATCACGAATTGCCTATGAGTCCATAGTCTATTCGTCAGCTTGGTTATCGGTTCTTAAAAAGATTGATTCCGTTCATAACACTGCTCTCCGTCTAGCATCCGGAGATTTTCGTTCTAGTCCCACTAGTAGTCTGCTTGTTGAAACGGGTGAGCCATCGCTCACGCGACGAAGACAACGGCTACAACTGTCATATATGTGTAATATGCGCTCCAAACCTTTACACCCTTCATATGATATTATATTCAACAATCCATTATTTACACAGTACGAATTTCGTAAACAATCTACTGCTCCCTATGGGATCAGAACTATCCGTATCTTTAATAATCTAGGTTTAACACTACCTCCAATATATGAAAATACACCATGTTTTGTCGCTCCATGGTTAATTAAAAAGCCTCATGTTGATCTTTCACTGTCTAGATATCTAAAACAAACTACACCCGATGTTGTTTACTGTCAGGAATTTATATCCATATGTAAACTCTACCCATCAAGTCAGATCATTTTCACTGATGGTTCTAAACTAGACAATGGAGTCGGTTGTGCATTTGTTCTGTCAGGAAACAGCTTCACTTATGGATTACCATCTTGCTCTTCTGTATATACAGCAGAACTTTTTGCAATACTCAAGGCACTCAATATTGTACTGGCAACACCGGTGCACCTTCTTATATGTTCAGATTCAAGAAGTGCACTTGAATCCATTCAAGATATGTACTCTCCTAACCCTTTGGTCAAAGATATTCTGTGCTCCATGCACAGACTTTGGCTACGGGGCGTGGGAGTGTCGTTTTGCTGGGTTCCGGGTCACGCCGATATACATGGAAACACTAAAGCAGACCTAGCTGCTAAGGAAGCCACTTCCTAGCCTAGCGTGAGTAGAGTAATGTCGTCCGACTTTATGTCCTCTTTAAAACAAGCCCTGTTTAGACAATGGGAAGAAGAGTGGGTAGCAGTACAAGGAAATAAACTCCGGCAAATTAAAGATACCGTTCGGCCATGGATATCCTCAAACCGCCAAAGCCATCGAGAGGAAGTGGTGGTTTCTCGCCTACGCATTGGCCATTCTGGGTTAACCCACGGATTTCTGATGCGTCAGGGGGATCCGCCGCTTTGTCCTTACTGCTTAAACCTTCTTTCAATTAAACATCTACTTCTAGATTGTGAAAAGCTGAAACATGTTCGGAAGAGGTTTTATCTACCAAATTGCATTCAGAGGATGCTGGGTGATGACTCCCAAACCATTAATATGGTGTTAGCATTCCTCCATCGGT
>JAGFPH010003070.1:17220-29437 GCA_018207615.1 Philaenus spumarius
TCTGGCGTGATGCAAGATCTCGCGAGAAATCTGGCGTGACGCGAGATTTCGAAAACATAGCCAAGTCGAAAGTGCCCAACGGGCCAATAGAAGTTATCACTTCAAAAACTAACCAATTCCAGACCTATGATTACAGAATTTTTTTCCTTATTTTCGCCTATATAAGAGTCTAGAGAAATTTGGGACAATCTTTAATGACACCCAAAAACGTGATCTAGGAACCATGGTCTGTGCATTGACCACGCTCGGCGTTAGGTCTCACCATAAGAGTCACTGCTCGATCATATGAAAATTCACTAATACTTTAAATACAAGCAATAAATCCTTAATACTTGTGGTTACCTTAACTGTCCCCTCCCAACCACCAGATGCGAACACGGAATCTTCTTCAGGGCGAAATTTAAGAGAGTAGATCCGCATATTGTGACATCCCATCAACTGTGACAACAATGGATCTGAAGAACCAAGTGTTTTCACTTCCTGCAACATGAGCAGAACTATACATACTTCGTTCCCTAATATTAATTTAATAAATATTTTACTATCATCAGTTTGAGTACAATTTTCCGCCAATCCTAGCTTAACCCTTTTGTTTGAGTTTGTCGCCGCGTTTCGGAGTTCCTCCATTCTCGAGACCTACTACAGTACTCAAAAAATATTTTACTATTTATTTTTTAAACTAATTCCACTTTATCGTTTTGTGTTTGTAACCAATACTACTTTTTATTACTTAACTGCTCAACCCGTATGCGCCAAAATAAACAGTACGGAAATTAAAACAGCTGTGGTTGGTTTTTAGAATAGCTGATTACATTTTTTTATTGTTGCCAGGCTACTTATTACTATATTACTTTATTTTTGAGGTTATTAGTGAATTTCCATAGGAAAAATTAGCTATTGCAGTGGCCCTTATGGTGAGACCCAAGGTCGGGAGTAGCAAATGAGCACCGTTCATGGTCCCCAGAACATTTTTTGGAGTGTCGTTAAAATTCATACTCTAGCGGCATGATTTTAAGTCCGATTTGGTCCAAATTTGGTATACGTGTTGGTTGTCTATGTCGCTCGGACGAGTTCGTTAGCCAAAAAAAGTTGGATTTTGACCGAAAGTAACTATTTCTTTAGATTTTTACTACGAATATGAAATTTTTTAGAGTTTTTCCTAAAAATATAAATGTAGGATGTTATTCTGCACATTTCGCGACCTTATAGCTCTCTTGGTTCCCCCAAAATCGACCAAAACGTAAAATACCATAAAAGTACCGGGTTCGAAGCCAAGTGTTGCAAACTCGCGAGGCCACTAGGAGGAAACTACTAATATATTGCGTACACATACACACAGACAGCTTTTCAACGCCTTCATGAGTAGACCTATTTCCCAAATTGTTGGTTAAAACCATAGGCCTATAGCCTAAACTTAATTTTGGAAATTTGTTCAACTCACGTCAGCGGTTCAGCTGCGTGGTCGAATTATTTATAGCTGAAATGGTTCTTATCACTCCAGAGAAAGTTTTATCGTAGAGCATTATTTTCGATCAAACGGAAAGGGTAATACCGGTGGTCCTGGTCTGATGTGAACTGCTGTAGAGTTCCAAGAACGATTTCACAAACAGCCGCCAAGTAATGCCGTGATGATAAGAAGTGTTATTGACTAGTTCCGTCGACGGGTAGTATTTTGACTCGTTGTAAAGGTGTGCATGCCGTACGGTCACTACGAATGAAAACCATCCTGAAAACCATGGTCCTGCAGTTTTGAAAAGAAGCCTTCACCAGTCATCTTTGAAAATGAACATCAGTAATACGTCTGTGAGAAGAACGTTTAAAAACCTCGGTAGATTCTCGAATAGAATGAAAATTGGTTAACCTAAGTAAGAGAATGAAAAGACAGAAATTATTGCGCCTCGTGTTAGCAATAAACTATGAAAGTTCTGAATCCTTGCAAAGTTTATGGTTTTGAGATAAAAGTCATATACATATAAACGGTTTCATAAGCAAACCACTAGTTATCTTGGATTTCAACGTTCTGACAATGCCACAACATAATGACAGCATGGTGAGCTCTATCAGGGAGTTGGGCACTGGGTCCGTATCGTTGAAAATGATAACGAGAAGGCCGTTACTGTAAGGTGCGTTACAGAGAGAATATCCTTCAATCTTTTGCAAGAGATCTGAAGAGGGTTTATCGTTCTAGAAATTTGCCTCAGATGCCCAACAAAATGGCGTCACCACTGCAGCCACTACTTTACTTCAAAGAAAGTTTAAAACATCCGTCAGTTTTTCCGAGGAACAAACTTTCCATACCCATCCGACTCCTCTAAACTTTCACCACTTGACACTTATGTGTGGGGAATGATGAAGGAAATCATCTTCCGAAATGAGCCACCGACTACCATTAAGGAGCTTCGTGAAGAAAAAATAATTCGATGATGCAGCTGAACCGCTGACGTGAGTTGTGCGAATTTCCAAAATTAGGTTTATTGTTTTGGGAATTCAAATAAACTATTTGTAAAATTGGTCTGCTCACGAAGGCGATGAATTGCTTTCTACGTGAACGAAATATGTTAGTAGAATGTGTTTGCACATCAGCCTCCATCACGGCTCACGCGCTGCTTTGTTCCGCTCGCAGATATAACACTCACTTTGAGAGATTGCATCTCAACCATGCACCCTCATATTATGGTCTGCTTCGCTTCGCTCGCCTTTTTATAGTACTTTTATGGTATTTTACGTTTTGATCGATTTAAGAAGAATCAGACGGACTACAACGTCGTGTAAAACAATTGTGCAAAATAATATCCTACGTATAGGCCTATATATATATTTAGACAATATTCCTAAAAAATTTCATTTGGTACGAAAAAATTCAAAAATGTATTTACTTCCGGTCAAAAATCGTGTTTCAGTTTGTTTGGCTAACGAACTCGTCCAAGTGCTTAAAAACCACAGAGTGTACCAAATTTGAGCCAAATCGGAAGTAAAATGCAGCCGTTAGAGTGCGAACATATATATGTACACATATATGAATATATGCAATTTTAAAACCCCTAAACGTGTTCTGGGGATCTTTTTTGGTGCGCATTGTACACTCCAGACCTTAGATGTTACCATAACAGCCACTGAAATAGCTCATCTTTCCTACGTAAATTCGCTAGAAGCAACGTTAGAAGCAAGCAGCAACCACTTTTCAGCAACATGTCAGAAGATCAAAGCTACGTTGCCTAATAATTCATACAGCATAATTATATAGAACACTAGGAGGTACCCGTGGCTTCACACACTGTCCAAAGTTTCGCCGCATAGTAATAAATGTTTACTATAAATTTACTTTTTTGTGTACTTACAGCTCTCAGTCCTTTGTTTTTCTTTTTTATTTCCTGGTGACGTACCTTTCGCCTTTTCTATTCAGGCATTATCAAACCTACACTTCACTAGTACTTTACATTTGTTGATGCTCGTCAAGTTTATAAAATGAAACAATTACACGAAAACATTCAGAAACAACATGTAACACACAACACAACACTCAATAGGGACATTTAAATTTTATTCACAACTACGCGAGCCGAAAGTACGTGTGGCCACGATCGTTTTTTTTGCAAGCTACTAAATAATGAAATATAATAAATAATGAAATAATGAATAAATTTTTATTGTTTTAGGGGTTGTTCATACATTTTCACCCCTTAGCAGCATGCTATAAAATGCAAATACGATTTGCATAGTATATATATTGTATGAAATAAATATACTAATTTCCAGCTCTCTAGCTTAATGGGAAGTATAATAATTAATTTGTATTTTTTTAGGAGTTGTTATATTTTTACCCCTTAGCAGTACACTAAAAATACAAATATGGTTTACTTTTTATATATATCTTGTAAGTGTACAAATTTGAAGCTCTCTAGTCGTAATGGAAGCATAACAATAAATATTTATTGTTTTAGGGGTTATTTAAACCATTAAATCTAAATGAATTCTAGCCTATGTCTCATTCCAGGACATGATCTATATTTGTGCCAAATTTCATTCAAATCCATCCAGTGGTTTTTACGTGATTGAGTAACACACACACACAGACAGACACCATTAGATTTTTATATAATGGTATGGATTTGTCTGTTAAGAACTTTTCAGCTTTCTTTTATTTTCTATTTGTTTTAAAATTAAACTCTTAAACGATTACGATTTCAGTACAGTTTATTATAATTTTTATTATATGTTTTTTGTTAATAATGTTTAACTTCTTGTTTTTATGTTTGTCTAAGAGAGGACCTCGACAAAAGAATATTGCTCTACTTACTTTTCCCGATTCAGTATCATATATTCGAATAATTGCATCTTTCCCGCCGGTTATAAGAGTCTTACCAGTGCAATCTATGTCCAGTGCGTTCACTTCATTGTTCTCCTCTATAACACATACAAATAAAATACTTTTTTGATTTAACCTAAAATGTTAGCATTTCATTTAATTCAGTTGCATTGCATACAACAAGTTACTCAATACATATAAACACATTTGAAAATTTAACAGTAACAAAATTTATAAATGATCAACAATTAAAAGTATAAATCTATACACATAGTCGGCTTAGTCCTGACTGACGGACTGACGGACATAGAATCAAAATAGAGCAAAATCTACTAAAAATAAAAATACGAAAATTTGAATGTATATTCTTATGGGAGGGAGGGGTCATGTATTAAGAAATAATTTTGCAACATTTTTATTTTAAAAATTAATAAACGGTACCTGGAACTGACACATACTTTCTCACAAACATATTTAAATTATTAAACAGATTCACTGTGACTTCATAATTTTAGAAGGGGTAGAAGAGGTGATATTAAAGTAGGAGATTAACTAATAAATATTATTATTATTAGCTAGAGAGAAAACTATTTGATCGATTTCAAACAAATTTGCACAAATTTTCAAACACGTCAATTAGGTCTATATAGATGCACGAATTTTTTATTTTATTTTGAAAAACAACCCCCTTTTCGGCCAAAAAACACCCAAAAATTAGTTATTATTATTAACTAAACGAAAATTTTTAGAAAGATGCGATTTTATGCATGGTAGGGTACATTAAGGGCTACAAATTAGCCAAATTTTATCAAAATAGTAGAGCCGTTTTTTTATTAAAAAATAATAACTGATTTTTTGGGGTTTTTTTACCAAAAAGGGAGTTGCTTTTCAAAAAATTTCAAAACAGTTTTTCGTGCATCTTAATCTCCTACTTTAATATCACCTCTTCTACCCCTCCTACAATTATGAAGTCACAGTGAATCTGTTTAATAATTTAAATATGTTTGTGAGAAAGTATGTGCCAGTTCCAGTATACAGGCCTACTTGACATGTCTGGTGCAAATTTGTTTGAAATCGATCGAATAGTTTTCGCTCTAGCTTTGTATACAAACAGACATACAGACAGACATTATGTAAAAACCACTTTTTTGGACTCAGGAGTCCCAAAACAGATATTACCACAAAAATCTCAACATCGACGTTTTTGCGATCACTATACTTTCTCTATAGGTACTATAGTATATTGAGAAAGTAAAATAATGAAAATTCCTTGCTTCACACAAAACCTTATCTGTACTAATATTATAAAGAGGTAAAGTTTGTTTGTATGTTTGTATGTTTGTTTGTTTGTTTGTTTGTATGTAGGGGGTAATCTCTGGAAGTACTGAACGGATTGAAAAAATATTTTTACTAATAAAAAGCTACACTATCCCTTAGTAACATAGGCTATAATTCATTTCGATAAAAACATTTTTTTTATTTCAATATTTGTAAATTTAGTCGGAAAAAAATCTTAGGTTAGGTTATACTAATAAATCAACACATGTATTTACATTTATTACCATAGCAACCAATTGAATAAAATAACAGATAACAGGTGTACACTGTAATATTTCCATTAATAGCTAATTTGAAATTTTGTATTTCTAAATTTTAGGTTAGGTTTTTATTAAAGTGTAGACCTCAGCCTTAATGGTTCTTTTAACCTTTATTATAACTGCTGATATAAAATATATGAAATAATTTGATTTAAACATTTAAAATTATTTACCGTCTTAGCTTTGGTGTTATTATTAATCCTACACCTTTATTATAAAGAAAACATAACATGATTATGTGTATAGAATGTTCCAACGGGGTTGGCGTGCGGAGCACGCAGGGGTTTCCCCTAGTAACAGATAAAACAGCTCACTTGGATCAAAAGCTTAGCAACACATGTTTGTTGAATCATTTACCAACTCAGCAAATTTAGAATCTGTTTATTATTATTCACAGCCAACAGCTTTAATAATTTAGATTAACATACTAAAAGCGACACAAATAAAATTCAAACATCTGTTGTTACATATTATCTATACTAATATTATAAAGAGGTAAAATTTGTTTTTTGTTTGTTTGTTTGTATGTAGGGAGTAATCTCTGGCACTACCGAACTGATTGAAAAAATAGTTTTACTAATAAAAAGCTACACTATCCCTGAGTAACATATGCTATAATTCATTTCGATAAAAACATTTTTTAAATTTCAATCTTTGTAAATTTAGTCGGAAAAATTTCTTAGGGTAGGCCTAGACTGATAAATCAACACATGTATTTACATTTATTACCATAACAACCAATTGAATAAAGTAACAGATAACAACTTTACTGTTTGCTGTAATATTTCCATTAATAGCTAATTTCAAACTTTGTATTTCAACGTTTAGGTTAGGTTTTTATTAAAGTGTAGACCTGGTTCTTTTAACCTTTATTATAACTGCTGTTATAAAATATACGAAATAGTTTGATTTGAACATTTAACATCATTTACCGTCTTAGCGTTGGGGTTATTAATAATCCTACACTTTTATTATAAAGAAAACATAACATGATTATGTGTATAGAATGTTCCAACGGGGTTGGCGTGCGGAGCACGCATGGGATTCCCCTAGTTATAAATAAAAAAACAGATTTAGATTTTTTTAAATACAATTTTAGATTGCCTACAATGAACCAAACCACGTTTATTTGCAACCAATATGGCAAATTTCGAATCAGGTAATTATTATTTTTTTACAACCAACTGTTTTTTTTAGATCAGGTAAAAGAAAACAATAGGCTTACTGTATTAAAATTCAAGCATCTGGTCTTATATATTATATTATTGTTTCCTTAACAATACCAAAATTTGATTGAAATATTGGTTATTTAAATATTTATGGTTAAATTACAACTCATGCCCCAATTGAAATTATTGGGGATGTTCGTGTCTATTTCGATCCCTGTCTTACAATAGCTACTTATGTACATATTTCAACACTCAGTCGTCGTTTCCGTAAAAATATCAGAGTGTACAATAATCTGTTTGCATTGGCTTCGTCATGGGTCACCGCTAGGGTTGGCGAGCGAACTGAGCAGGGGTGGAGATCAAGTCTTATATATATAAGCGGCTTTGTCCTGACTGAAGTAGAATCAACGAAAAGCAAAAACGACTTAAGATAAAAATTGAAGGTAAGGGACACGTTCTTATGGGGAGACAGGCGAACGCTAAGAGAGGATTTTACAGAATAATTATTTCAAACTGTAAAAATAGTAAAAATTCGTTAGTTTTACTCCCAGCCTTATAACAGTTAAACAGCTGATTCGGATCAAGAACTTAGCTACACATGTTTGTTGAATGCATTTTTACATTTATTACCATAGCGACCAACATAGTAAATTTATAATCAGTTTGTTATTCTTTACAACCAAAAGCTTTTTTAGGTTAGGTCGACAAAATGAAAGCAAACATAAACTAAAATCAACGAAAAAAACTTACTGTATTATAATTAAAAATCATCTTTGTTACATAATACAAATAGCTGATTTGACATAACACAATTTTAGGATTGAAAGCATTTTATTGTTTTACTTTAGAATCAGTTAATTTAGGTTAGATTAATATGTCTCTATTTCATTAAAAACTCCTGTCATTCACTCAAAATCTCTAGCCTTACTGCGCTTGCTTCAGGATCTAAGTCACCCTCCACCTACTTCATCCAAGTGCCCAGTCCTAATCGATCGTCATATCTGCGACAATATCAAAGTATGCAATAATCTGTGAAGTTGTTTCGCCTGGACTCACCGTGGTGGTTGCGAAGCGAGCAGAGAATGGCACAGTAGTAATTTAATAAAACAGTAACTCACGACGTATCACATTAATTCGGCAGTTGACAGCATGTGGCCTCTCGCTATGCCACGAGGTGTTCAGGAGGTGGCGTCACTCTAAACTCTACCTGGATGAATCACGTGCAGGATTATCTAAATCTACCACAGACAAAACAGCATACCCTTTTTCAATTCCATCAGTAGACCCAGCCTGGGACCGTAGAGACATTACTTTATGTTTCTAGATGACGGATCAGCGTCCTTGTCCAACCTTCATTTTGAGAAATCCACCTACTCTGCCACTGTTCGATAGTACTTCTCCTGGCATCCTCTCTGCCCATCCTTTGTGGCTCACATCTCGTATTCCGCATATTACGTTCGATTAATTACACATTTGGCACACACGTTGGTTTTCTAAGTAGCTAGGACAAGTTTCTTAGCCAAAAAATCCAACAACCGGAATCACTTTTTGACTGGAAGTATTTTCTTTTAGAATTTTCGTACTAGAATACAACTTTTTTGTTGGTTTATGTAAAAAAATAAATACATTAGATTAGTCTGAACATTTTGTTTTTTCGATTTTATAGCTCGTCTAGTGCTCCCAAAATTGATCTAAACTTAAAACACCATAAAAGTCCTTGGTTCAAATCCACGAGGAGAATTTACTGTGGTTCAGCTTCGGTTACGAGGGCGGGAAGCAGACTAGTTTGTAAACTGCGAGCGAAGCGTACCAGTGTAAAATCCCAGGCGACAAGGTTGAGGTGCAAACTCACAAAGTGAGTTTTTCCGCTGCGACCGGAACCTGCGCGTGATCCGGGCTTAGAATATGAGGTGCAAAAAAATTCTACAGTAAAGACTACGAAAGAAAACCGTTGAGGGACGGGCTTGTGTACACCGAGACCTTGAACGCTCCGATCGCCTTAGTGCGACGTTGTCACGTTCTTCCCACGCTTCAAACTGAACGCGACTGACTCAACGCATTTATAATTCTTTAAACTGTGCGCTCAAGCCTCGAGCGGTAAACACCAGGAATGTTCCAGGGCTGCGGAAGGGAAGGGCTGTTTCATTACTTTGACGAGACCTATGCCGCCGCTGTACTCGGAGGCGTGGTGGGGGTACAGCTTCGTGACGTCACCACTCTGACACAGCTAGACAAGTAGCATTGGTATAATGCGAATTTATTCAGTATCTCCGTCAAATGTGACAGCTATGTTGTATTGAAGTGGTGCTGTTTATGTTTTACTCTAATTTCTGTATTGTGGGTGTTGCAGTTAAATATTTGTGATGTTATTTGCAATTAAGAAATAAAGAAAATGAGTTGTTGGGCGGTCGCGACTTGCAACAATAATTCCCGTAAGACAAAGAATCTGGGTGGAAATTGACATTGTATACCATTGTTTCCATAAAGATCGTGAAACTGCAAAATTATTGTTGACAAAATGTAAACGTTTGGACCCAGTAAACTGTAAGTATGCTCATATTTGTAGCAACCATTTTTCTCCATCTGATTATAATGATGGCATGAAAAACCGATTATTATGGTTGCCACAAAGAAAGATATTAAAACCAACTGCAGTTCCTTCTTTAAATTTGCCCTGTGAAATTGACCAAAATTAAAAAACATCGCCTGTTTCTAGAGAAGAGCGCTTTAGTAATAGACCGACTCGGTTGAACGCTTTAGACAGAATTGAAAATTTAAGCCCTAAAAAACCCCGTAGAGAATAGTGACAGTAATTATTGCCAGGACAACTGTTTTCCTGTACTAACTGAAAATGATCTTGGCAATTGTGAATGTAATTGTGAAAACTACAATTTATTGGTTAAGGAGAACGAGAACTTTAGAAAATCTGTAGTGGATTTAAAAGCTCAGTTAATAGTTTTACAAAAAGAAAAGGGAACTCTTTTGAGGAAAATATGTAGGAATACAAACAATCACTCAATGGATTGAAACTCTTTCCCATGGTGGCTTGACCGTTCCTAGTGAATCGTGGCAAAAGACAGTGGACGGATTTGAAACAGTTTTTAAATCACTTCATGGTGAAAATGATTTTTACAGTGTCCAGAGAGGTGTAATTAAGGAACTTAGAAGTAGACTTGCAGAAAAATTTCCAAATGTTTGTTCACAAGCAATCAATGTTTACGCTAGGGTAAGGACTATTAGGATTATGTTTTTCAATGAAAAGAGATCAAGTCAAAGAAGACCTATGAAAAAAGCTAAAAAATGGTTACGTTCCAAAAAATAAAATTGTTAGTTGTAAAATTGTTATTTAATATTTAGAACGTAAATTTTGTGTATTTTGACTTTATAACATAGTATTAAATTGTTGGTTCCAACATTGTGATTTAATAATTAGATAGTAAATTTGGTGTATTTTGATTTTATAACTTAGTAGCCTACTTAATTGTTAGTTGTAAAATTGTGATTTAATAAACAGGACGTAAATTTTGGTATTTTGATTTTATAACATAGTACTTAATTGTTAGTTGTAAAATTGTGATTTAATAAACAGAACGTACATTTTTGTATTTTGATTTTATAACATAGTCTGTACTTTATTTTTTTGATTATTCCTTTTACGTTATATACTTAAATTAATCTCTATAAACAATATTAATATGATATGCCAGTAAGTTAATAAATACAGTATGTTACATATAACAAAAGTTCTTTAACACTATTCTGCGGCCATAAGTGGGAATACTACGTAGCGTAGCAGTGTCAGAGCAGTGACGTCACGGCCCGGCTGCAGTGGGTACAACCATTGAAGAAACAACACTGTTTCTTCAATGGTACAACTTTTCATTCGCCGTGATACAGCCCTTCCCTATATACACTCTGCAGTCCTGGAGTGTTCGAGACTAGTAGATGTGGCAACGCTGCGCGCCCATCCCAACGGTATTCTTTAGTGGTTTTTAATATAGTTATATATTTCGCAGACGCAGGCAATGATTCAACGTCTTTGCGAGTAGACCGATTTCAGAAATAGATGGTTGAAACCATAAACATATTATAAACTTAATTTTGTAAATTCGCTTGACGTCAGCGGTTCAACTGCGTGTTTGAATTATTTAGTCTTAAATTATACAAGCGTAAAGGGAAGACAAAGAGTCCATCTGCCAATCAGAAAATTCCCAGTCTTCTTTTCCGCCTTAACGGAAAATGTTTGTAGTCGATTCTTCTTTGTAGTGTACCCTAACACTTACAATCGGTTGACAGGAAACTCCAGTGTCCAAATAAAATACCAATATGTTTAACCGACTGGTGATCTATAGAACCTATACTAAAGAGGTCGGTGATTACCTTCGATTGTCAGTTGGTTTTCTCCTTCATAATTGCTTACAGTGACAACACCTGCAGCGCTTCCAGTATAAAATATGTCTGCTGAAGGATGAAACTTGATACATGTTGTTTCGTAGCCCACTAAGGAATTGCTTTTAACTTTCACTCGCTCATCAGCTGTTTTGTTAAAAACCTGCAACACATTTATTTAAATCAAAAACTAACTGCGAGATCAATATAAACAGTGTAATTATAATCCAATAATTCCTGTGGAAATTATACTTTAAAAATGTAAAGCTCTGAACTCTAGGAATAGTTCTATTCATTTTGAAAGTTTTAAGCCAACTGAACTCAATTTTCAATAATAATCTAGGCTAGGTTAGGCAACTACCTTTACAGAAAAGAACAGAACATTTATTGGTCCTTCAGCGCATGTGCATACATTGCAATAGGCTTCGTCACATACAGGCTTAACTTAGTCATTAAATCTTAAAACTAACATAACAGACGGCCGGTAGCACGTGTTTTGACCATGAAGTAAATTTTGTTTAGATTTTTCGTATTAGAAGGAACCGTTTTGAGGGATTTATCATAAAAATAAACGTAAGAGATTATTCTACCTATTTAGTTTTTTTACACAACCTCATAGACCGTCCGGTTCTCCAAGATCGACCAAAACGTAAAGTATAAAAGTACCCGGTTCAAGTCCAAGTGTGTGGCTTCTGATCCGAAGTGAAGCGGGTTTTTCCGCTGCGAGCGAAGCGAATCAGTCAATAATCCAAGGC
>JAGFPH010003070.1:45925-57964 GCA_018207615.1 Philaenus spumarius
GAAGTCGGAACTCCAGTGTATTACAACGCAGTGAAGAGTTAGATTGTAAATAACCAAGAGTTAAAAATTAACATTATTAATGTGTATGTGTTAGATATACTATAAAAAAGTTTAGGTAACCACAGGAACGAAAAGAAAAAATTATCTGGAAAAATTAAGATAATCAATAGGGTAGTGTGAGGCTGCATGGAAAGTTTCCAAGCCTGCCAATTGGCGAACTAGATTAAACAAAAAATAAATAAAATACTATGGAAACAAAATAAAGTACTACGGTTACTACGGAATCTGGGGGAAAGGGTTAATATCAATGCTTTGATCAATACAAAACTTAAACCACTGCTTCAAAATAATCAACATCAAATGTTTGCCCTTTCATTGGAAATGTTCCTAAAAGATCTTCTGTAATAGTACCATCTTTTCCTAAATACTTTAAAAACAAGAGCAATTGAGAAATAGATGTTATGTCTGTGGATGTGTCCAAAGCAAGACTAAAACATTTCATTTGCTTTGCTTAGTTCTCCGATAATATTTAGCAATATATTTGACGCTAGGTCTTGTGATCTTCTCATGCAGGTCGAATCAGATAACTGTAGTCTTAAAACTTCATCTACAAGACTTGTCCAGAAAGTAATTACCGTTTTGGGAAAAAACATACAGACAATTTTTTTTCAACAAAATTTATTTCTTTAAGAAAGAGGATATCTTAAACTATTTTTCTACATAGTTTCCAAAATAGTTTAGACATTTGTCGTAGCGAGGAACCAACTTTTCTATACCCTCTTCGTAGAAAGATGCCGCCATTGACGAGAGCCATTGCCGAAGACCGTCTTCAGTGTCGTCATCGCTGTCAAAGCGGCGCCCTCCGAAATCCCCCTTCAAGTGCAAAAACAAGTGGAAATCAGAAGGCGCCAGATCAGGGCTGTACGGCGGATGGTCAAATTGCTCCCAACCAAATTCTTAAATAAGGTTTTGAGTGGCACCAGTAGAATGAGGGCGTTGTCATGGATCAACACAATGCCTTCACTAAGCATTCCACGTCTTTTGTTCTGAATCTCACGCCGAAGTTTTCTTAGTGTTTCACAATATCGTTCCGCATTGATTGTTTCCCTTCTGGGTAGAAAATCAACAAGCATAATGACCTTTCGGTCCCAGAACACAGTGCATATGATTTTTCTTGTCGACAAAGTTGTTTTGAACTTTTGTTTTTTGGGGGATCGTAAGTTTCTCCACTCCATTGACTGTAGTTTGGACTCTGGAGTGACATGACAAACCCAAGTTTCATCACCTGTAACAATCTTGTTTAAGAATTCGTCTCCTTCATCACTGTAACAGGTGAGAAAAGTCAATGCACTGCCAAGTAGCTTATTTTTGTGTTCATCAGTAAGCATTTTCGGAACCCAACAAGAAAATAACTTGCGATAATTCAAGCGATTAACTACAATCTCATGCAAAAGAGATTTTGAAATTTGTGGGAATTCATCAGAAAGCATTGTTATGGTGAAACGTCTGTTTCCACGAATTTTCTCATTCACTTTTTCAACCAATTCATCACTTACAACTGATGGCCGCCCACTGCGAGCATTGTCATGAACATTGGTTCGCCCACCATTGAATTGCCGAACCCATTTTCTTACCATTCCATCACTGATAACTTTTTCTCCATAAACTTCTGTAAGTTGGCGATGAATTTCAGCAGGCTTCATGTTCCTTGCGTTCAAAAATCTTATTACAGAACGCACTTCACAGTTCGCGGGATCAGAAATTGTTTTAAACATTTTGAGTGCACACTAACTAATGTAAACACAACAAAATCTTGCCGTAATTGCGTCAGTTGTTCAACAATGAACCAAGGAGACTAGAGAACATGCGCAGAACATCGTTGCTAGCGCTGTGGTAGAACGAAATGGTACTTACTTTCTGGAGAAGCCTCGTAATATTTGTTTACCATTTGGTAAATGTGATAACATTGTTTTTCAAACAGTTACAATACACTCTTTTACAATGTCCGCATCTGAAAAAGGCTTCATCTTCTGGGGAAGAATTACAGTTACAAGATAAGCTCTTGGTAATAAGTTGTTAAGATAAGTTGTGGTAAGCTTGTTTTTGTTTATTGCTCTAAAAAGTGTGTTTCTTTCAAAAGCAAAACTCTTTTTTAAAGCATTCAATTTTTCTTCTCTCATCATAGGTTTTTTGATACTTTTCTTCAAAATTTGAATGAACTGTTGTGTGGTGTCTATGCAAGTTATAACGTTTGTTTCCCATAACTGTTTCACTTTATATTAAACATAGAGCAGACAAATATGTTTTATCTTTAACAAAAATGAAATCATGTCCTTCAACTTGAAATTGACGATTCTCTTCCTCGAGTTTCCGTTTCCTGGCTTTTTGAACAAACTCTTGCCATGTTTATATTCCAATATTTCTTGTAATATTATTGAAATAAAACTAACCAGAACACTTTTGAAACTGAAAAACTACTGAACTGCACTCACAAACCGACAAATAAAGACGACTCACTAAGAAAGAACAATACGGCTCAACTAAATTGACTGGTGAAGCGCGTCAGGTTTCCAGCTGACAAAATTAATGACTGACAATCAGATGTTGTCGCAAGGCATTGTTGAGTCTGTCACGGTGTTAATACTTCAGTTATTCAGTACGTGTGTGCTCTATTCCAGAGCACAACCCAACTGTCCTATTTTTATTTTATATATAAATTATTTTTTAATTAGTTTTACATTTTAACTTTAAACTGGCATAATTGGAAAGCAGTGTCAGATATTTTTGAAGAAAAGAAAACGATTTGTATTATAATTTATACCATTTTGGTTGTATTAATAAAATTTAGCAGACTGTTTTTGTAAGGGAATATAGGAATAAAAAAAGAAGAAATTTCTGGCATCTTTTGACCACTGAATTTTTTTCAAATATTTCCAAGTAAATCTTCTTAGGAATACGCTTTGAGGTCCGCCGCGTCGCAAGCCTCATGCATCCCATTGCATAGTGAGTATCCCCTAGTTTAAATGAATGGAGCTTGTCACATCATGGGTTTTGTAGGGGGGAGGGGGGGAATAACCCATCTGAACAGGTTGCTCGAAAATAATGTAAATATTTTACCATTGAAACGCAATTTCAGCTCTGTAAGCCCTTGGTAAAAAAAAAACATGTTGTTGTAGCGGAGCTACTCATATTTCACAATAATTAGCTTCGTGAGATATCCCCGGCAATAATATGCTCGTTCCAGCGGAAAAGAGAATCAGAAACTTCGTTGATCATCTCGGCCCTAAAACGGGCCTGTTTCAGTCAGCGTTCTGCGATTTTCCCGTAAATGCCTTTGACGGGAAAACTCGCCATAACTTCCTCGGAGCTTCACTCCACATGTCCCCGGCCGATATAACATCTGTCTGGCGAACTTAGAGACGTTCGACCGCCAAGGACACGTCGATATCGGTCGGCCACTTCAATAATCTTCGTTTACTTTCCTCGGGAGTTGTGACCTCATCTTCCGAGAAAGTCACTTAGTTATTTTCCCCAACTTCTTTGGCCCTCATAAGGACCGTTCGAGCAAAGCACAGCAGCTGTCTGGGAAACGTCGACATGTTCTCCCGCCAAGGACTCTACGTCATCAATCGAATGGTTCCTTAACTTCTACCGTTTAACTTTTCCCCGAAGATGTACCTCATCTCACGGGAAAGTTATTCGGCCCTTAGTACCGCGTAAACATCCATCGAAATATTTAAAGTCCCCAGAAAATTCAGCTCCCTGGTCACGATGTATCTTTAGTGGTAACCAACAACAAAAGATGTATTTACCCAACAAACTAAATAATACATCACGCAAAATGACCAAAACCACCTTTCAAACTTTCTCGGTGTTCAAACTCACCCTCCCGGGAAAGTTACAACTCACCGCGTAAACTTCAATCCGAAAAATCACAAGTCCCAACGCAAACTTAAGAACTAGTAAACGCTAACTTAAGTTCACGTTAAACTTTCAACTCGCATCACTGGTTCGGTACACCGGCATTGAACAAGTTCACATCGCTTCACTGGTTCGGATCGCCGACACCGAACAGCCCTGTCATTGGCTGAGCATGTTCTCTTTTCACCACCTCCACGCTGGAATAGAGTATATTAGAGCGCCCAATTAGTGTCCAAATCATCATATCCTACCTGGATACTGAACAGGAAACATCAACACCACATCCTACCTGGATACCAAGCAGTCAACATCAACAACAGATCCTACCTGGACTCTGAAGTACCAACATCACCAACCTGGACTCAACAACAAGTGGAAACCAACCAGCTCAACCGAACTCTCCAGCCGAATTATGCCAACCCCGAGAAGTGGAAAGAGCCGTAAGTCCTCAGCCGAGGCACCTCAGCAAAAGAGGAATTAGCAAGAGGGAAGCTTAAGTGAGGAAGTGTTGCCGACTCGTCAGGATAAATTGATTCAATAAATATTACAGTTCTAATTCAATACTGCGTTCTAATTTCAACACCAGACCACATCAGCGCAGCGCAACAGCGACACAGGAAGACGCTCTTCAAGCAATCTACGGAAACCTCGGTAGCTATTTTTTATCCTTGGCTACAGTCTTGGTGTCCGGGCAGTGCGCAACACTGTTCTGAGCTACTGGGTTTCACCACGGCACTTTGGTAAGGGTGTCGTGTACCACGTAACGAAACTTCGCATCGCAACGACAGCGCAGCGCTACGACCTTCACAGGCTTCACCTGCAATTGCAAGCCCCTCAGGCACAAGCGTTAGCGAGGCTTCACCTCACCGCCCTTCAGGCTACATTCTGTCGAGGCTTCACCTCACGCCCTTCAGGCCACATTTTAGAAACTTGTGTCGCAATTTTGGTTAAATTTTTTTTTGTTAAATTAAAATCCCCGGAGCGACAACAATGTTATGTAGTTTTACATGTAAATCTATGTTGAAAAATCCCATAATGACTGTGTTTTCATTTGTTCTACTTTTGATGTTATTTTATAATGAATGCGCTTGACTGTACATACTAACCTGTTTAGTCTGACTTGACACATTTTTTTTTCGATAAAAATGATCTAATACAGTTTTGATCTATTTGAGAGGATAACAACTAAAAATAAAATACCTCTCTTCGTACATATATAGGCTTCCAGTTTAGTCACAAAATAACACATAATACTGAAACAAAGAAATTTAGTGAAATAAATTTTTGTGGATTTAAATTAAGAATTAAAAATTACCCAGGATATTGAGAAATAATAACACACACATAGACAGTTAGTTCGCAGAAGTGTAAACAGGACTTGCACACTCATCGCATACATGCGACGTTGGATTTTATCGTTAAATGTTGTTGGCAATGTTGTTGTTTAATGTTTTGGCTAATAAGAGTGTCATCTTGTTTTTGTTACTTGAATACTTGTTTTTTGAATACTTGTCTTTATAAGAATGAGAAAGTGAAACCCCTTGCAAATCCATTTTACCTTGCATGTCCAAAAAGCAAATCTATTTGACATTGAATTAAAAACACGCTCGCGAGCTGCAAGAGAATCCCTAGTAAAAGTTAAAAGCATTTTTTAGTACCTTTATTTTTATTGACCTTGTTTGATATTTATTGATTGATACTATTTTTAGTTGATTTTTTTGGGGGGGGGGGCGGGGCTTACTACCTGAGTGCGCGCCTGAGTGGAACTATACAATCATGTTTTGTTGATCTCCAATGATGAAATTACTGTAAAGATTCAATATACCATTTACCAATATCTTTGAAACAAATTTCCTTATTTCTACTTTTGTGGCTATATAAACACATGGCATTGAACAAAACATACTGTTTCCATCACCCATAAATGGTAATACATAGCAAAATTTTTTAAATTGTTAATAATGTAAAATGTCATTAAAGTTTAATTAAAGTAAAAACACTGAATGAACATTAGAAATGATTCAAGAAATAATATTGAATGGTGTACACATTTATTTTAGTAACTGCACTCTATATCTGAACATAAAAATTAGGCAATATAATAAATTGTTTTGTCATAAAAAAACTTAACCTCTAATTACTAATTGTTTAAAAATCTGAATGGCTAGAAATTTAAAATCAGCTGGTTTTTACAATGCATTGGTGTTATGGAACAGCCCCTTTATTCTGGGATTTTACTCTATAGGTAATTTTGTGGCAGGTACTCTCCACTAATAGTACTTGGGACATAGTAATATTAAACATGGATGCATTCACATTGATAGTTAGTTCTAATTTAGCTTAGTTCAAATTATCTAAACAGTATTATGATTACTTGTTTAGATTCAAGTCCTTCCTGCACAAAGGGAAAGTCCTCACTTGGAAACAAACTGAAAGGAGTGTTTTCAACAGTTGTTGTAGAACAAAATCAGGTAATCAAGATTAATATTTGAGAAATCAAACACCTATACAAATGAATATTTATACAAAACAAATATGTGTTTAATAATAATATCATTATATTCATTAAATTAAAAAATAAATAAATTCATCATCACCTGTATATAAGTTTACTATTAATTTGTAAGGAAAACAACCACATCATCAATCTTGACAAGTGGAATGACTCCTGTAATATGTAGTAACCCTATAGTCAGGGCCGTGGAGAGAACCCAAGGGCCCCAGGGACAAATTTTCGCGGGCCCCCTTCAAATAAAAAATTCACTCCTGAAACCCCACCTCCTCATTTATAATAATGCAACAAAAAGATTTTGTAAAGATATTTTATATTATATATTGTGTAATTGATGACATGTGATATGTTTGTTATTCATTAAAAAAGTTTGTAATACTGTATTTTACACAAAATAAAACAGTATAAGTTTAAAAACTTTTGAGTTGTTCTCCTAAGAGATAATAATAATTGTGTTTTCGCAAAATGCTATTAATAATCGTAGAAACTAATCAATGTACAACTTGTGTCTTTGAATTTTCAGCTAAATATAACACACATGAATTATAGATTCGACTATGTAAGACCTTGCCTCTTTACATTCATTATGTTGAATTTGCTTCATTTGAAAATCATAAACTGAAGTAAGGTAAAAATATATGATTGACAATAAAATTAAAACAATGAGATAAGCACTGTTATTACATTACGACATAGTCTATCTTATGCTGGTATCAGACAAAGGTTATAAGGTATTCAACATCAAAAATCATATTGTTACTAAAACATGTAATATACTACAAGGTAATTTTTATTTTTACAAGATTATCTTAATTAACACTCTGGTGTCTTAAAAAATAGCTTTCCTAGCTTTTTGGCTTGCAAAAGTATCAATAATACTATTATAATCCAGTTGTCTAGCAAGGACAGGTTCCATGGAAAGTGTACCCAAGCTTGAAAGTCAATCTTGAGCCATGGTTGATCGTAGGAAGTTTTTCAATCTTGCTAGTGTGCTGAAAGACCTTTCTGCTTTGGCTACTGTCACTGGCAATGTGCAGAATATACGAAGAGCAATACATACATTTGGGAAAATGCTTCTTAGTTTTTGTTTTTCTAGTGTGTTTAGGAGATTGAGAGGGTCATTTTTAAAGTTAGCTGATTGAATTGATTTCAAGTGATTTATTTCTTCTAATATATCCCAAGATGTCACGTCACTGCTATAAAAGTATATAAATTTCTTAGATTTTTCAGAAAGTTCTTCTGTTGAAAGTGTTGGGTATTTCGATAAAAAACTAAACATTTCATCAATGTTTCCAACAGCAGTGTACCGTGTTGTAATATTTACTATCACGCAGTCCAGTAAAAGATAAAATACCTTCTGCTTAAACCGCTCTTCTCGGTTGCAATCATCTACTTGAGTTGAACCATCAGATAGTCTCTTTCTAATTGTTCGTTTTTCTGGGAAGGTTGTTGCACTGTTTATATTGGTACTAACAAGCTTGCACTCTTCCAAAACATTTCCCCAGTTCTCTCTTAAATGTTTCAAGTCATTAATCAAGCTGTCTAAATTTGTCACTTCCACATCAAGAGTAGTTTTCCTTGCTTGTAAAATCTTGATTCTGTAGTCAATTGTGGTCAGTACTTCAAACCAAACAGAGGACATGACTACACATTCAAAAAGAATCAACATACATGGCTAGTCCCCTTAGATCATTTAAGGTTTCTGCTGTTAGATTGAGATTTTGAACATCTTTAATCGCCTCTTTAATTCCCTGTATGTTCTTAGAAAACGGCTTGACACATTCAATTCTCGATGACCATCTTGTGTCAGAAACGCTGTGCAGGGAACATTTCAGGTAGTTTTTCAAGATTTCCCATCTTTGAGGGCTAGAACTAAATATATTATAACATTTTTGTAGATTTCCAAAGAATGTAACAGCCTCGGTACAACATTGAGCAGCTTCAACTCCACACAGATTCAAACTGTGACAAGCGCATGGCGAAAAAAGAGCTAGAGAATTGTCTTTCAGTATACGACTCTGAGCACCTATGTACTGTCCACTCATGTTGCTGCTATTATCATATCCTTGGCCTCGGCAGTCACTTAGTGGAATGTGATGCTTTGCTAGAGTGTTCCAAATAAGTTCTGCTATTGCTTCACCAGTTTTTTTGTTGCAAGATTGAGATACAAGATACAAGATACTTTGTAGATACAAAGGCGAGAAATCGTTCTTGCACTTCATATTCAGTACTATGATCTTTAGAAGATAAATTGATATATCGCATTATAAAGACTGTCTGTTCCAAGTGGGACGAGTATGGAGTTGCATCTACAATAATTGAGTAGTACTTAACATCTTCTCTTTCTTTCAAAATAGCTTGTGTGACATGCTTAGAACAACATTTAATAAACTCGTTTTGACTATCGGGCGAAAGGTAGTGTACTTGCATAAGGCTATGAGCTATCTGGGACTCACTGATTTTACTTATATGATCTTTTAACAAAGGATCATAGTTACTTAATAACTCCAAAATTCCTATTAAGTTACCATTTCGTGGGTTTCCTATATAAGTTAACTGTCTCCTCTAAATGATAGTGCTCGTTCTCCTAAAAAAATTACGACATCTAAAATATGGCGCGAAATTTGTCTCCACCTGTCTGCTTCATTTTTAATTCTGTAATTCAGCAACATATATACAGTTTTTTCACTATCTATACGAGACTCCAGACAATGCCATTCTACATAACACATTTTCTAGTTGACACTGTTTTCATGAGGTGTTATTCTATCATGTAGTTTTTTCCCCTTATTGTCTGCTGAGTAGTCTTCAGGAGTTGCTAGCATCGATCTACTTGGTTGTAGTAGTTTACGGAACAACCTACAAGGAAAGCAATACAGTGCGTTTTTGATCTGGCTGCACACAAGCCAATCTCTGCTTATTTCTTCATTATTTTGAAGTGTCCAAGTTAAAATGGAACGAGAGAAAGCACGACCCTAGCTACCCTGGCTCCCCCCCCCCCTCTCGTCGGGCCTGCCTATAGTCAATATAGTCTATTTGTTTACTCTCCTGATTTGTATATGTTGGTAAATACCAAGGATTAGAAAGATGTTTTGGTTCAGCAGCAAGTATTTTCCATTTATATCCGGTTTGTTTTTTTTAATTCATTCAATCAGCTTAAAAATTTAATCTGAAATTTTAAAATTTAGTTTCAGCTGCTTTAATTATGTTAAAAATGTCGATTCCGTGCAGCATTGTTTTAACAAATATCCGTTACACTTAGATTTTAAATCTTCTCGGCAACTTACACTCTCATCTCTGTAATTGCTTGAAGGCCTACTTGTTTTAAAAACATGCTTACAACTTTACGAGGTATGGCTAAAAGATAAACAGATTAATGCTGTGTTGTTTCTAGAAAATTCTCAGCTGTATTGTGTTTGTATTTTCAACATAACGGGTTTCTAAGTCCATAGGCATGGTCTTTATTAAAGTTACTAAGTTCATGGTCTTTTATTCCAAGTGTTACTAAGTTCATATAGCAATGGCAACCTGTTATTTCGAAAACAAAAACACTATATATAAACTCAGTCCTAGGCCTTCTCTCTTCACTCGAAATTTGTCAAGCCTTGAAAATGGAATAAAGTGCTTGAAACGTCGACTGTACTCAACATGCAGACAATAGTGATGCTGTCGATCTCCGAAGGTCAAATCCATTATAATATATGTTTGTGAACGTTGAAGTCTCTCTTTCAAAAACAAAAAACATTTAGGCCTACTGTTCTTAAAAAATAATCTCAACCTATTGGTGGTAGCACCTTTGTTGGCCATAGGCCTTGGACAACAGCAAGAGGCACATCATACTTTGAAATATTTATTTAACAAGATATAAATAATTATTGTAAAGAAACTATAACTGTAAAATAGTTACAAAGTTTTTTATTTGTGTTTGTAACAAAGTACAGTAAAACAATTATCATTATAATATAGCCGGATTTAGACAAAAATAAATAGACTTCTTAAAGACATTATTAGACCCTGGATGTTTGGCAAAATGCCTTAATTTTGCCTATTTGCCTTTTTAACCTTTTTAAGCTCTTTCAGCCTATTTGAATTATAAAATCCTATTTTGGCCTTTTTGCAAGTAAATGGAATAATGTTTGTACAGTAAAACGTGTCCAGAGTGTAACGGGAATAAGTTGGAAACTTGTTCTACGAAACGAATTTCCCTGACAGATGTATATTTCTTACGAATTAGGAGTGTTTATAGTTGTGGACAGCGTAACTCTGAACCAGGATCGCTTCACATCCGCTGTACATCCGTTAGACGCTAGCCTTTTCCTGGTTCAGAGTTACGCTGTCCACAACCACAGTAACCGCGGAAAAGGAAGGGGGAGAGAGAGAGAGAGAGAATGAACTGTTTCCAAATTTTAAGGAAAAAGGTTCCTTCTATTGTTGTCCTTGTAGTCATATCGGTTAAAACTATGCAGTACACATGTAAGCCTGCTGTATGGTAAGGACAGAGTCAAGCTTTGTTTGTTTAGCCTACTCTCCCCCCAATAACTCAACTGTGCGTGTGTGCTGCCAGTTCTTTCTGACAGAAGACAAAGTCTAACAACAGACAATTTAAAGAAATACCTTGTGGTAACGTGTAAGCAGTAAAATATAAGTTATCTGAATTATTTGTTTGTTAGTTAGTTGTTAAAATATATTATGCCTTTTTTTTTTAATGTACAGTGCCTTTTTTGTGTTTCCTTCTGCCTTTTTTGCTTGCTTATTTTAAGTGTTATTAATACCTAAATATCCTGCCTCTAGGCGTTATATATATATATATATATATTTCTGTTTTAGGATATAGACTCTGCAGATTTCAAAACAAAATCGATCACAGTAGATAATGAAGAGAAATATTTGACGGTTAGGGAACATTGTAATGACATTCCAGTTCATGAAGAAGAGTGAGTATGCTGATAATCCAATTTAATCTACTTAGGTTTAATAATAGTACATTTCATCACTAACACATAAGTGGATGTTTCTGTTGCGAGTTTGTGGTTTTTATGTTCAAGGCAATGCCAAGCACATAAAAAAGGGATCAAGCACCAAAAAACACTTTAGATGCAAGTTATGAACAATACTTTTTAACATACTGCACAAGAATCACAGGAACACTTAATTAATTAGATTACATTATTAATTTTTCTACAGACTTTATACGCGATTTAACCAATGCGTGACATTGCTGCTATCAGTTAGAAAACAGCTGAACCTTTTGAAGTTACAGCTGTTTTAATTTTTAAGTAGGCCTACCACAATGAATTGTTTACGTACAATATTTTTTTTTGTCCTAGTACAATAATAGTATATTTCGCACCTAGGGCCGAAAATGAGGTTTTGCAGGCTTGAGATCGTGAGCTGCCAAACCCTTTCGGCCGTGGTGCGAACGCTATTTTTCACCACACTACACAATAAAATAAACACTATATAAAATTAAAAAAGAATATTTATTTAGCACACATGAAAATGAAACTTTGAGGTTATAAACTATCTAGCTATGGAAAGTACAGTTTTACCTCAGTTGCTAGGTAACGGTGAAAATAACAATTATGTGTGTGCCACTAGTCTGTCGG
>JAGFPH010003070.1:57974-74221 GCA_018207615.1 Philaenus spumarius
TTTTAATACACAATAGGGTTTAAGCTATGGTAAAACTTATTAGGTATACTTTACAATAGCCCTTATATGTACAGCCCATATTTTATCTACTTAGAAAAACCTATAAATTCCTTGGGTAAAGCACATGACACTAGAAGTTGATTAGGGTATAGGTTTTGAATGGTTGGAGGACGCCTCACAATAAGTTTTACCTTCCCGGGACTTAATGGTAGAAGGAAAATATTAATATGATTATTAGTGATTAATACTGAGTGTTTTCCCTTGGCTTTTGCTGCTACATTTAAAATTTTATAAACAAAATTAATATGAACCAAACTGATTATAAAATCCATGATGTCACTGCATGGGGGTTGCATTTGGTTTTAAAAATAAACCAAAAGTAACTGAGCTGTAATCATTTTAAATTGACACTTTTGAAAACACACAATATATTATAAGTATTTGTGTGTAACTTTAAGTTATAAACTGTTATGCTTTGGTGTGAATAATATTACTAGAAGTCAAACTAGTTTTGGTAGATTTTTATTATATAATATAGTACTGTTTCTTGCAAACTCATTTGGCAGCAGCTCAATAAAATTTTCTTTAACCCTTTCCACTTCAATTACTGGGGACCTAGTGTTGCTACCAGCTCCATTTAATTTTGAGCGAATATTGCACTGTAACTTGTTTACTCAAAAAAAAGTATTTCTTTCAGTTAAAAAAGGCTGATTTTTTTTGTAGTTTCTTTTATGACTAAAGTATAGGTTGGTATGAAATAAAACATATATTTTTCTTTTTAAGTATATTTTTTTAATTTTTATTTATTGGAAAAAATAGAAATTTGTAACAAAAAACCGGAAAAACAAGAATTTTGGACAAATTTTCAATGGGAAGACCTATATTTGTTGCTTGATTTTTGTTGTCTGTATCCTTACAAACAAAATTAAGTCGGTTTCATATGTTTTAGACGCAATAATACATTATAAAAAAAATATAATTAAAAAACAAGTTTTTCGTAAAAAAAATTGTTAGGACACCAACTTGTACAAAATTGCCTCAACTATTTATTTTATTGCTTAGCAACAGCATTATGTAGGTCAAAACTAGTGAGTAAAGCTTTTTTCAAAACTTATTAGTAATTTGGAATCATTCAGGTTTGAAACAAAAGTTACGTCGCCACTCCCGCCATTTTGTAACTGCCGTCGTCTTCGTTCATTTTATTTCACAACAATCATTATTGTTAAAAGAACAATATTAAAAAATAAACTGTGAAATTACACACCATAACCTAGTACAACAAAACTAAACAACGCGTAAGCTCACTAAAACACCGTGTAGTAAGTAGTAACCAAACAACGGCGAGAGCAGGCAGCTGTTTACAGAGCGGCCAAAGACGGCAAATATTACATTTTCTAAGATTTATTTATCACAAAAACTGAACTCTAATGGTCCTGAAAAAATTCCACAGATAGCAGCACATCTCAAACTTTAATAATAGCGGTCATCAAAGTAACTCCGTTCAAATGCAATCAAAGAACGTTAATCATAGCGAGTTCAGGGCATGCCCGACATAGAAGTTCGTGCGGATTAGTAGGGTGCGAGGCTGCCCCGACACTCGAGTGGAAAGGGTTAAGCTATTCTGTTGTATATATTAACCCATTAACCGCCGAGAATCCTGGCGCGTCATCACCGCCCATCTATTTTTGTTGTTTTAGATGAATTTATCATGTTTATTTAAAAAATGCACCAGTTGGTTTTTAAAGCAAACAGTTATTAATATTGTTTGTAGGCGTTGTAAACAACATAATGGGTTAACAATGTTGAGATTTCAGATGGGTGGGGGGGGGAGGTAATTTGAGTTATAATTAAAAATTACTAAAATAATAATTAGTTTTTACTCACCAAACTTTTTTTAGTTTTCTTGTGGTAAAAGTGTTCCTTTGTAATAAATGATGAAAAACTATTTACAATATGTACACAGGCTGCTTTCATGTTTTTTAGAAGTGCTTCGAAGTATGACACTGAAGCAGGGCACGACGCACAAAGCAACGCCGCAGCCCTTGTACATGTAACTTGACTCTCGCCTTGCTTGTTCCTGTCTCGTCGTGTGTTTACGAACATGACACTGTCGTGTTGGGTACTCCTTTTTATCCGTGGAAGGAACACATGTAGGAAAGTGACGTTGTGTTAGTCTTAGTGGTGGATCCCCAGGGGATGGGCAGCCACCTGTTTTCTGACGAGTAGTCTGAAATTTATACTATCTTCCAATAGTTGAAGTATTATCTCAAGGTGAAATTCTTGCAGAGTTGGTTTTTGAAAAGTTCTGCAGAGGTATATAGCATGACTATTGAGAATTGAGAGATCTAGTAAATGTAAGAACATTTTTTTGTACCACTTTTGGGTACGCCTAACACTTTCGACATAACTTGCAATCATATCGGATCGTTCCACAGATTCCATGTTGAAATTATACTCTTGGACACACATGGGTTTCATAACCTTTTGTTCGGTACTGTAGTGTTTTTTCCGGTATATACCATTTCGTCGACATGTTCACTAGTTATCATCAAAACTTGTCGTTTGTCAATCCATCTGACAACTAAGCTTGTTGTGTTGTTACATGTCTCTGTTTGACCAACCTCTAAATCTTGTTGGAACTTAAGCATACCTAATCTGTCAACTCTAACCGTGCCACAAACATTGATCTTATTCAAGTGTACATATGTGAACAGTTTGGGGCTACTATAAACATTGTCAACAAACAGTAAATGACCCTTGTTCAAGTATGGGGTAAGCAAAGTGGTGACAATCGCTCCTGAAGTACCTAGGTTTACTGTGTTGAATATTTCACTATCTTTTCCAGTGTAAACAATGAGGTCAAGCACATACCCTGTTTCACAACCAAACCTGCTTCTATACCAAACCTGCTTCATTTTGATGGTATAAATTGTTTGAACTATAATCTGCCCTTGAACTTGAGTAAACTCTCATCAATGCATACATTTCTAAACGGAATGAAATTTGTTGAAAAACTTTTCCTAAACATGTCAACCAGTTCCTTCATTTTGTCATTTTTCAAAAGTCTACCGTGTTGATTAGTGTTATCAGAAAAATGTAAAAGGAGCAAAATGGTACAATATCTGTTGCGAGACATAATGTTTGGAATTTTGTAGTTTATCAGTGGACCACTGTACCACTATTTGTATCATCGTAATGATGGTTTTCAGGAATAAAAGTATTATTATTCCAAACATGAGGATATTTGTTTTGGATCTTTTTGGGTTTCTTTGGAACCCGCCACTTTTTTGGTTTGAAAGTTTTATTTTTAGGAGGTTTGTTTATTTTGCAGGGCTTTCTAGCTCTTTTCGGAGTGCTAGGGGTGACATCAATATCAGATTCGTTACTTACGATACTCTCGGAATCTATTTCACTTGGCTGTGTAACAGTAATGCCGTCTCGATCCACACGGTCCTGTACGAGGCCTCACTGCTCTACTCACCGTCTGAGAAGTCTTCAATACGGCCCAACTCTGAACTGGGAAGTTCTAATAAACGTAATAAATCTTCATCCTCAAGAAAGAATTCGGCCATTACGACTACTAAGTACCACTCATGTAACGCTGTCAAGAATAAAAAAGATCTACAAATAACAATTTATAATGAGCTTATAGTAAACGTAAGCTTTCACGAACACGTGTTGAACTGAGAATGCAACTAAGCACGTAGCAACTTATAGTATCACTAAAATCAGCCAGAGTGCAGCACTATCTGTCAAAACAAAACCACAACAGCTAATAACTTCTAAACGAGATAACCCGTGTGTTGCGGTTGTCTAGAAAATGAGTAATGCCCGGCATATCTCGTGCGTGGTGATAAGGATTAAAAGGTTTCTGTTTTTGTTTCTAACATCATTTTGTTTTATGAGCAAATTGTTTTTATTTATTTAATTTCGTAAAAATACTATACTTAGTTTGTTACTATAACATCTTAGTTTTATAATAGAGGAACAATCAAAATCAATTCAAAAAACATATCATATAAATATATATTTTTCAGGTATCACGAGCCAACAAAATTAAATCAACACTCTTGGAAAAAAGGTAATATAACTTAATTATTTCAAATTATAATGATAATACTTGAAAAAGATTTTATATGTAATTGGTTTTCAGTGATTAAACTGTGATTGGGTCAATAATATACTAGTGCATACTTGCAACAGGCCCGAGATTGGTTTGCATGTACAGAATCCTGATGAAGAATTTAATAGTCAGAATAAAGTCAAATAACTTTATACAATTTTTTGATGGAATTTGATTAAAAAGTGTATTTTATCAATTAACCTTCATCCGCTTGCACATTTCCGGTCGCAAGGAAGACCGCCATTGAGTTTTTATCATTTTCATTACTTCTCTATTTAACTTGCAAAATTTGAAGTAATTACTACCAATGAACTCTGACAAAGCATTGCAAACACATTTTACTCAAAAAGTCTTTATTAAAATGAATTTAATTTTCAAAGTTGAAACTAACACAGCTTTTACAATAATTATAAAATACAAACATATCATTAAGTTCTTTCTCCTTATGTAACTCCTTTTTATTTCCTAGCAGAAGTGAGTATAACTAGAGAATGCATGGGAAGAATGCACTCCCTTCTCACCATGCCCTGGGAAGAAATATGTTGTGGAAATTCAGAATGGTGGGCAATCTACCGCCATCACGAGCGGATGAAGGTTAAAATGTAGTTTTGTATAAGTTATTTTTGAAATTTTAATTTTACAATTAATTGTTTGATTTTCATAGGACTATTTTTACTTACCCTGTACTATGAAAATTGAATCAGTCTCATTTTGTTTTTAATAAACACATAAGTCTTATTTCTTTTCCAGTTTCTAACCCCAGTGGTGATGACATAGTCAATGATACTGAACAACATATTACATTTGATGTGTACCCAGTAAGAGAGCAGGAATGTGGTGATATGGCCCAGAGATCTCGTGTTAGGTAACATTAAAATACTTTTTCAGAACTGAAATGTAATAAGTAACTACCACTTACCCAAATAAATTAAAGTATGCCGCACAGAATCTATGCTTTAAAAATCAACAAGAAAATTGATAGGCCTACTAAGTATTGCAAATTCAGCATTTTAAAATCATTGAATAACTTAAAAATAACTTTTTGAGACTCTAGTAATGTATTGTCTGTATCATATTTACTTCATAATTTACAAAATTTGAAATAGCTTAAATTTAAAACGATATAAATAAAGGTTATAAGAATTATATTACATGCCAATGTAGTACATTGTATGTAATATTAATTTTTCGTTTAGCAGGTAATAATGATTAAAAAAATCCATTAAATAATTTAATACTTTTTACACACTATAATGTTACTTTATTCTAATCAAATTTACTAACACCAATATATGAAATGTTTTCCACATAGAAAATCTTTACCTTGTTCTAATCAACATACCGAAGTTCGTGTACAGGGCGTCAAAGAATCACCTGAAAAACAAGAAAAAACTTGCGGAGGGAATAAAGAAAGTGTATTTCCTTTCAGGAACACACCTAGTGGCAACTTAAGCATTGTACCTCAACAGGTATGTTTCCTTCTTTATTTGTAAGCTTAAATATGATGCTGACAAACTTCAATGACATACTTACGTAGCCTAGGTTGAAGATATAGTTTTAAAGTTGAGCGTAATTTGAATTTTTAAAACAATGTTTTTTAATGCGTTTCCTGAGAAAACATAATTTTTTTGTTTTTGCATTTCTTCTATATCACTGCAAAGGATATTTGTTTTTGCTAAGGATATCACTGTATGGACAAAAGACTGAACAAATATATTGGTTCTAGATCTATAATTATTAACCTGTTGCACCTGGATGGCCATACTGTGTGGCGCTTCATGACGTAACTGTCAGCTCGGATAAATTGTGACAGTTCTGTGCCTGAAGCTCGGGTGGACCATGCATTGTGGCCCTTCTATTTTCACACTTCAGGTGGGCCTTCTCAGAAACCATGTTTAACTGTAGCGCTTGGGATTAAATGGCGCTTGGTTTACTTTTTACTCCAAAACTCAGGGGCGGCTGGTGAATTATTTGCTTGGGGGTTCAAACCTTCCAGGTGTCTGGGGAAATTTTTTTAAATACCAATATTCAAAATTGCACTTTTAAGAGTTTTTTACTACAAGTTGACTGTTTTGGGACATCACTGAAAAGCGTGTAATGGGAAACAATCAGGTTATAGATTTTATGATAGATGGAGTATATAAATTACTTATAATAAAAGAAAACTTGAGAACGATGTTGTCTTACATATTAGTATATGTACTTTATTTATTAGCAGAGGTAAACAAACACACAACGGAATAAACACGCTGTTTACGTAACACAGATATGAAGTGGAGGTTCGTCTATCTTCAGGTGGAGTCGTGAGTCGCTGTATTCAAACTGCAGCAACAAACAATGTTATAATGGCAATTCCCCCTTCGCTACCCCCTACACCAAATTCAGAAGGTTCATTCTTTGAGTTGAACCGGCCAATGTATTCTAGAGCCGCACGTTTTAACTCGCTGTCATATTTTAACAACTTTTCACTCTATTTTATTGGATTAGCTTAGTGAAATATGTATACGGAGTTTTAATAGCTCTTATAGATTTCAAGAGAAACATCTGGCACACTTATATCAATCACCCTATGTATTAATTTAAAATTTGTTATTTTGAAAACACTAATTTTTAGTGGCCACTTACTCGACTATTGTGAATGCATATTGTAACCCTGCAAGAACTTGACTCATTAAACCCAAAACCAAAAAGTACATAATTGCTGGCGATTTCAATGCAAGTCGTTTGACCTGGGACAACAACACCAATCCAAATGGGCAAGTGGTCTACCAATGGATACAAAATGAGAATATGATTCTGTGCAATGGAGATGACCAACCGACCTACTAATCACCCAGCTCTGCTCCACACAGCACCTTAGATCTCTCCATAGTGTCAGCAAATTTATCCCTGCAAATAAAAAACTGGAGAGTGGGATTTGGTCTGGGAAGTGATCATATCCCAGTACACTTCACACTGAGTTTTTTTTTAAAGAGGTTAGTAACAATAATCCAACACCACAAACCAAATACAAAATTAGTGAAGGTAACTGGGGCAATGTCAGACAAAAAGTGGACGAGAATCTTTCCACCCACGACGACAGATTAACAGACATAGAAAATACCATCAGTCTAGCAGCTGAAGCCAGCATACCAAAACTCAGAAGCAGGAAGTCACGTCCAGTGAACATCTGGTGGACTCCCATCCTCACAGAACTAAGGAGAAATAGATACAGAACCAGGAAAAGATGGATGAAACGAAGAAATACAAGAAGTAGAGCTGAATACAATCGTACCAATGCAATTTTTCGAAGAGAAGTGTTGAAGGCAAAATGATCCAACTGGAAAGAGCGTTTGTCTCATCAATCAACTCAAACACCTCAGCATCGACTGCATGGAGAAGATTTAAGAAAATTGAGGGAGGAAATGTCGAAACAATCAACCTCTTCAAAGCCAAGGACGATGAGATTTTTACAGAAGAGAAAGAAAGACATAGCTAACTTACTTAATACAAAATATGCCAAAAAATCCGCAAGGACACTGACCCCTGAAGAACAATGCCTATCATGTAATCTAAACCTCCTCACATTTCATGATGACATAGCTGACACCCCTTTTACAATGAATGAACTCCAAGAATCTATACAGAATAGTGCACCGGGCAAAGACAACATTCACAAAGCCATGTTGAAGAACCTATCCCAACAATCTCTCGAAGAAATACTTACCCTGTTTAATAACACTTGGAATACAGGTAACATTCCAAAAAGATGGAAGCAAGCCACCATCTTACCTATTCTGAAACCAACAAAAGAACCAGTCGTGCCTGAATCATACAGACCAATATCTTTAACGTCTTTCTGGAAAAATTGATGGAAAGGCGGGTCAGCAGAAGGCTTGTGTGGAGATTGGAAAGCGAAAACAAGCTACACTCAAAAAAGTTTGGATACAGACTAAGAAGAGGAACAATAGATGCTCTTCTACATTTCTCAGAATTAGTCTATAGAAGTTTCTTGGACAACAGCACAACAGTGACTGTAATGGTGGATCTGGAAGCAGCCTTTGACAAAGTACCCCATTCCACAGTCCTACTACATTGTTTGCTCATTGGAGTCAGAGGCAGGATGCTAAAGTACCTCCAGACCATTCTAAAACTCCGAAAAATCAAAACGAAAGTTAATAACACACTCTCATATGAACTTTCAATTTATAGTGGAGTTCCACAAGGATTTGTTCTGAGTGCAACCCTGTTCAACATTACACTGTGTGATATGCTGGTGACTCTACCCAATACAAAAAACAGCTGTATCTATGCCGATAATATAACAATATGGAGCTCTAACAAGGACCCAATACAAGCCACACGGCAGGTGCAAGTGGCATTAAACGCCCTCAATGTGGACAGAAAAGTGAAACATGCCAATCTCCTCAACGAAAACAGAGTGCACCTTTTTCACAAGAAAATACCCATTCAAGTATTTTATTCCAGAACTACAATGCAAAGGAAAACCAGTACCCTACAACAAAAAACCCTGCACTACTTGGAAATACTCTAGATCCCAAACTTTTATGGAAGAACCATATTCAGTAGATCTCAATACAATGCACAAAAAGATTAAATATACTCAAAGCTGTTTCTAGCAGAACATGGGGAGCAGATACTCTCATGCTGAGACAGTTTTTTGTATTATTTGTACAATCGAAAATGATGTACGGAGCAGAAATTTGGAGCACAGCAGCAAAAAAAAACATTAAAAAAAATTAAATATAATCCAAAACTCAGCCCAAAGAATATGCCTAGGATGTCCAAAGACAACCCCAGTATGAGCCATGGAAATTAAACTCAACGTTGAGCCTCTGGAAGCATACATGCAGAAGGTGGTCTGGCACAAGTTTCTTCTGTATCTGCAGACTCCACATCAAATCTGCATCTAAGATCAAACCTACAGGAGGCTCATCACAAGTCTTCATTTAATTACCAGACGGCATCAATAGCAACAAACACACCGAACATAACCCCGGTGCCCTACCCTACTGTCAACTGCATCCCGCCATGGAACTTTCAACCACCTAAAATTTTTATTATAATTACTTGTTCGGACTTTTGCCATCATTTGTGTGTTAAATTATCAAACACGACGTTTCGGGAATACAAAATAATTCCCGTTCTCAAGTGACTAAAACTAACGGTACATAAACCCAGGCAACTAAGCCTATGTAAGAGTGAACGAAGGAAAACTACGAATTACTACTAACCTTAAATATCTACGTGATACATCTCAGAGCTAAGACTGAGAAGTCAAACTTCACCGAAGATTGAATTAGACCTCCCTGGACTGATATCTAAAAAGGACACTATAGAAACACAAAGAGCTGCAGCCCTTGAAGTTGTATAATCGAGATATGAAGGTCATTATAAGATTTATACTGATGGGTCATTGGACCTCACTGAATCAAAATCTGTCGCTGGATACTTTGCGGAACGTTCAGGCGAGTTCTTTTTTGTCCCAGAATATTCAAACTCCAGTACTGACACGGAACTCCTTGCTATCAACGCGGCAGTTGCCCATTGCATATTTGTAGAAAGCAAAAAGATATGCATCCTCAGCGACTCCAAAAGAGCATTACAGCCCCTCAAGCAGTATAGGCCCTCAAGTTATTACCACAGAGACCAGGAAATTTTACAACTCCTGAATCTGTCCACAAAGAGATTTGCTTCCAATGGATACCGGGTCTTTGCGGAATTCAGGGAAATGAGAAAGCTGATGAAGAAGCGAAGGCAGCCACCATTATGCATCCTGTACCAACTAAGGATCTACCTCTAACAAGCTGCATGGCTGCAGCTCACAGAATTCTGAGAGACAGGTGGGTGGAACAGTGGAATGATGAGCCAACTGGTCGCCATCTTTACTCACTCCTCAAGGAACCAAACAACACTGACATCTACAGGAACCTGCCCAGATCCGTGTCAACTTTCTTCGCCTCAAGAGCTAGAACAGGACATAATGTAACACAGTCCTATCTTTTTCGTTTCCGACTTGCTGAGTCAGCCTTGTGTCTTGTATGTCGGATAGAAGAAGAAACCCTACAACACATCTCCTGGGTTGTGCTAGCAAGTTGGATGTCAGGGATGAGCTGAGGAGAAGATTCCAACGTCATTGCACTCTTGGACGAATTCTGACTGATCCCACCTACTGGAAACTGTCCAGCTATGTATATGAGAGACACCGTGCGGCTGGCATTACCTGAAGCTGGATGCACGTACCAAGAAGTAAGTAAGGATTACTCGTGATGAACATGATGTGATGGCTCTTAAAGATAAGTTTCAAGTCTGTGATGTATTTTCTGATACTCCTTATTTACTAAATATTTCAACCAAGAAAGTTGCTTCAGAAGACATCCAGAAAGATTTACTCAGAGTGTTTGAAAGAGAAAAGGTTGCTACCAAAACTTGCATTAGTGATCGAATTGGTCAGGTGAAGAATATTGCAGCCTGATTCCAGTGTAACAGTATTTGATACAATATCAAGGCTCAAGTCAAAAACATTTAAAAGTTTAGATAAAGTTGTTCCTGCAAAAGAATAAATAAAATGTAAAAGTAATGTATTTGATGCTTTACATTACGAAGACTTGTTGCGACCGTTAGTGGCCTAAATGATGATTTGAAACAGCTACTTCAATATGAATTGCATACTGTACCTCTGTCACTGGCAATAAATAACGGATGTCTTTGTCTTCCAACAAATAAAGCCATGCTCGATACAATTTTGATAGGGGACAATGGAGTAGATATTATTCCTGTAGAAGAACCTGGAATGCATACATATGCTACGTCATTGGTGATATGGGCATAGTACAAGCACTCGGAAAAAGCAAAACCCTTTGGAGATCTAGCAGACTCAATTGCGAAGATAGTATTGCAGAATTTCTCTGAACACACTACGAGAATTGATGTTGTCTTTGGTAGCTACAAAAATAATTCTATTAAATCAGTAACTAGGATCAAAAGCAAGAGCACCCCCGCCCCCCTTGCAAGGTTTGGCATACAAGGTAGAAATGTTCCTTTGCCACAGAATTGGATTGGATTTATTAGTCTTCTTGAGAATAAAAAGCTCTAACCCACTTCCTCTCAAATCAGTTGATAGATACTTTAAGAAATTAAACCCAAACCAGGTTGTAGTGACATCAGGTGGTTATGAATAGTGTGATAAGGCTACTTCATCAACTGAAGTTGTGTCAGATTCATTATTTATAAACAACGAAGAAGTAGATTCAAGTATTTTGCTATAAGATGAAACTAATAATGGATACAGTCTGATTGTTATGTATTACTAACTGAATACCCGTGCTTCGCTACAGGGGATTTGTTTTTTTGCATCACTATGATTCATAATTAATTGTATTAGTTTTCTCTCATTTTCTTTATCTATTATTTCACGAAAGTGAATTATATTATGTATTTTTAATTAGATTGGTATTTATTGTTCACTGGCTGCCCGTAAATTGTCTTCGTCACAGTTGAATAAATTAAATCAATAAAAAATTCAGCGTGAAGAGCGTCTTCTTTTTCAACCGCTAAATCTACAGACTGGGTAAATCACAGTCTTAGCTGGATGTTTGCAGATCACCCAGATATGTCTTTAGTATACGAATGCATAGATCGGGTTAGTTTTGATCAGCTTACGTCTAAAATATTTTCTTAAAATTAATGGGTGCTAAATTTCAGCTCTCTAGCTGTAAGAAAATAATTCCAATTAATATTTATTGCTTTAGGGGTTGTTATCACATTTGCATTCCTAGCAGCACATAACGAAATGTACAACTGGTTTACTTTTTATATGTATCATGTAAGAAATAAATGTACAAAATTTCAGCTCTCTAGTTTTAAGGAAAGTATGAATATTAATATTTATTGTTTTTAGGGGTTGTTAACACATTTTCACCCCTAGCAGCACCTAACAAAATGTAAAATTCATTTATTTTTCATATATGTTTTGTAAGAAATAAATGTACAAAATTTCAGCTTTAAGGAAAGTAAATCAAACAATATTTATTGTTTTAGGGGATGTTTCAACCCTTAAAGACCAAATATTTTAAAATCCTTTCTTAGTTCGCCTCTTGTCCCTATGATTAATACTTGTACCAAATATTATGTTGTTAAGAGGTAAGATTTTTTAGATATTTAACAAACAATATTTAAGGTTTTAGCGGTTGTTTCAACCCTTATAATCCAAATATTTTAAAATCGTTTCTTAGTGCGCCTCTAGTGCCTATGTTATGTGTATACTATATGTGTATCAAATTTCAAATTGATTAGTCAATCAATCAATCAATGAGTGGTATTTTTTTTTTTTTTTTATAAATATAGATGAAGATACACATGTGCTACTTATGTTAGTTAACATATTCCAAGAAATTCATGCAGATGAAGTTTGGATGTCCAAAGGATCATCATCACAGAAAATATTCGTCCCTTTGCATAAAATATTCTGAGGGATACCAACCGATGTGAGAAAATCTATTATTGGTTTTCACTCGATAACTGGATGTGACATAGCTAGTCAGCCAGATGGAATTAGCAAGAAGACGGCAAGGGAAGTTTATCTGAAAATCCTAAATTGCTTGCATAAATTTGTGTTGGATCATTACCTTATAGTGCAAACAAATCGGGTGAAGATTTGTTATTAGCATTTACTCATGCTTTCTACATAATGCAGAATCTTCAGAATCAATCAATGAATTGTGGGAATTGCAATTTGGGAAAATTCACCAGAAATGCTTCCTCCTACATGTGCTTCATTGCAGCTACACATTTAACGTGCACATTATTAAGCATTTGTGTGGAAAAAAGAACTTGAGGCCTGATTTACTTGATTGCTGATGGTATGATGATAATGATGAATTAAAACCTAAATTGATGGGAAATATCTATTTCACCCCACATACAAGCAGCGCGGATGTACATCAGATTTTGCTAGATCTAATTGTGTGTACAGTAAACAAGCTACCATGTGTCTCAAAGTGTTTGGGTGTTCTCTTGAGTAGTGTAAGAACATTATATATTCAAGCCAGGATGATGAGGATGAAACAGTGTAACTTTTGATTTTATATTCTATGACACGTAGATGTTAGGCCCCGCATAAAGGATATTTGCAATTGTGGTTTTCATGTTTGAGTAAAAGAATAAATATCATGTTTAGTTGTAATTTTCATGTTTGAGTAAGAAGAAATATCATTATATTTATTTAGTAAAGAAAGATTGTATTAGTTGAAAAATAAAAGTTAATTTAATACCATATATCGGCCCCTATTTTAGAAATGTGTTGTTTGTATGAATAAATTAATGACATTTTTTAATTCCTTCACTCCAAAAACATACAATTTGACACCAAGATCAACTATTTAGGTTGAGTGGTTTCCAAAGTAGGAACAATCAAATATTTTCACCGACCATTTTCCAAAATGGAATCCAGAAAAGAGGGTCCAAATCATACACAGTGACCACTGGTCAAAATATCATCGGTACTACTGTAATATAAAATTTATTAAGGTGGTTGCTAGTTAGGTTTCAGGCTAAGCCAACTTTGTAATTTTACATATTTACTAAACGTGCCTCCCCTCTATATATGTTTTAAGGCCAGTAAACTCTCAATATTTACCCGATATTTCTTTCATTCATTTATTCATATCTGTCATGTGTACCACCACTAGTACTAAATAAAACTAATTTCAATAGAAAAACAAATATATATAAAAATTTTCTTTCCTAAAACATTACGACAAAATACAAATGTTTTGGACAAAATATGTCTTCAGCTTGTATAAAATTCAGTGATAAGAATGGAAAGTTTTATTATTGCCAGAAGTTTGGAATGCAGTTAGTACAGCCTTACAACAATACATTTCCAATGTATGATAATCGGTGTGTTATCTATACTAATATTATATAGAGGTAAAGTTTGTTTTTTTGTTTGTATGTAGGGGGTAATCTCTGGCAAAGAATACTTGGTAACTCAACTGATTGAAAGAATAGTTTTACTAATAAAACGCTACACTATCCCTGAGTAACATAGGCTATAATTCATTTCAATAAAAATCTTTTTTTATTTCAATATTTGTAAATTTAGTCGGAAAAAATTCATAGGTTAAGCCTAGACTGATAAACAAACACATGTCTCAGCATGTATTACCATAGAATTGAATAAAACCAACCAATTGAATAAAATAACATAATATAGCTGTTTGCTCCAATATTTCCATTAACAGCTGATTTCAAAATTTGAAGCAATTATTTTTGTATTTTTAGCTTTTAGGTTAGGGTTTTAAAGTGTAGACCTGAGCCTTGCTGGTCCTTTTAACCATTATTATAACTGCTGTTATAAAATATATGAAATAATTTGATTTGAACATTTAACATTATTTACCATCTTAGGTGTGGAGTTATTATTAATCCTACACCTTTTTTATAAAGAAAACATAACATGATTATGTGTATAGAAAGTTCCAACGGGGATGGCGTGCGGAGCACGCAGGGGTTTCCCCTAGTATTGGTATAATTTAAATTTTCTTATATTTTTAATTGGTTTTTGTAGGACTTGTTTCATTTTGTATTAATTTGTATGTCCGCTTAAGCCCAACAAAATTTCAAGTTAAAATTTTACCACCACCTGTAAAATATCTTAAGTTATGTTCAATTGATTGTCACAGTGTATTACGGACAGTAAATTATTTTCAATGGTTTTTTCCAGATTGTGTTTGAGTCAAAACAACTGAGTATAGTAGCAGCCAATCCTGACCACACAAAAGTAAACGTTAAAACAGATTTGCCACAAGAAATGAACAGACCAAAGGATATTGTGAACAGCTTTCCTGTAAGTTTGTAAAATTTATTTAAGGCACAATTTGATTTAATAAAACCTGTTATTTTGAATGTAAATGTTAATTGTTAATTCCTGCTCATCGTATATAAGGGTGACAGATGCAATTTTTCTAGATGGACCAAGAAATAAGACTTTGCTCATCCTCAAGCCTGGGATGTTCCTCCACCTCCTTCCGTGCTCTAGTACTGCCCAGTAGTGAACAGCCTCAATAGCTGTTGATGTACCACAGAACGGTTCAGGTCCTGTGAATTCAGTAGCTGCTGCCTTATTTGCCAGCTTATCTGCACAATCATTTCCACCTATTCCAACAGAACTTGACCTTTTGAGCTCCACCAGCTGTATCTTATACTAAAGGGTCTGCTCCAGTAAACGAGAAAGCAACCGGAAACGCAAGCTCTTATCACTATATCCCTATCTAAACAGTGCAATTTCTTGCAGCTGAACGCTTTGACATTGTCTCATTTCAAACCATTTTATAAGTCTATCTTTTGTAATTGAGTGATGAAAAAAAACTGAATATTCTTTATAAAATTTTTGATCTGGCTTACAAATTATTTTTCATTATTAATTTTGTATTGTGTTAGGAAAATAATTCAAACTTTGTACTTACAAAATGTCAATTACATAACAAATCAAAAGCATTTTTTTTAAATGTAAAATGCAAAACGGATGCATATTGTGACTGTGCTTAAAATGAGACCTTGCAAACAATTTTATGATAAAAAATAAACGAAATAAATGGTTTGAAATTTAACATTGCTCTTATGGGATAAAAATCCAAGATGGCCACCACTGAAGCAGATCCTTAACACATTCATAGACTAGTTTTGACTGAACATATACGTGCTCAAAGCTGCCTGACTGTCTGAATATAAATACAGATTTCTTTATTTGAGTACTTGAGTCTGAAGTTTTCTCTGACACGTTCCAATAAAGCTATTACTTCTGCTTGGAATAATGATGGGTGCTTCCCCCATTGTATTTTCTTGAAATTTTAAAATAATACAAGAAAGAGAAACTATTTTAAAATGCATTTTGTTAGCATTGGTGACTTAAAATAATGCTTTGTATAACAATAATAATTCGACCACGCAGCTGAACCGCTGACGTGAGTTGAGCAAATTTCCAAAATTAAGTTTATAGACCGATATTTTAGGGTTTCGACCAACAATTTGGGAAATAGGTCTATTCACGACGGTGCTGAATAGCTGCAAAATGGTTCGCACGCCATTCCACATATTGGGATTGTCTTCAATACACAAAGCA
>JAGFPH010003070.1:74231-102469 GCA_018207615.1 Philaenus spumarius
TATTGGGATTGTCTTCAATACACAAAGCATTGCGTGCTTCGCACGCCGTTCCACATATTGGAATTGTCTTCAATACACAATGCATTGCGTGCTTCGCACGCCAAACCTCGTATTAGGGGTATTTTCAACACACAAAGCATTGCGTGCTTCGCACGCCAGCCCCACGGTAGAATCCACCACATTTTCTTTGAAACGGGTACTTCTATGGTATTTCACGTTTTGATCGATTTTGGGGGAACCAAGCGAGCTATAAGGTCGCGTAAAAAAACAAAATGTGCAGAATAACATCTTACATTTATATTTTTAGAAAAAACTCTAAAAAAATTCATTCTCTTAGTAAAAATCTCAAAAAATAGTTACTTCCGGTCAAAAAACTTACTTCCGGTTGTTGGATTTTTTTGGCTAACGAACTCGTCCGAGCCACTTACACAACCAACACGTGTACCAAATTTGGACCAAATCACACTTAAAATGCGACCGCTAGAGTGCGAACACATATATACATATATATATACATATATATATATGAATTTTAATGACACCCCAAAACGTGTTCTGGGGACCATGATCGGTGCTCATTTGCTACTCCCGACCTTGGGTCTCACCTTAAGGGCCACTGCAATAGCTCATTTTTCCTATGGAAATTCGCTAACAAGAAATATTATTTTATGACGTGAAGGCTTGTGTGCCAACAGATTTTGTATACTTTGGTATTTTCATGCAAATGAGACTTGATTAGTACAGAGATTTTTTATTTTTATTTAGAAGAGAGACAATTTCTAAGTTATAAAATATAACCAAAATGAGATACGGTAAAGCAGTATTTCAAACTGGTCAGACCTAGGAAAGAATAAAGTTAGCGTAATTTTAATAGTTAGTTATAGTTGTTAGTATTATGATATAATAATCCATTTTCACCAACCTAAAAAAACAGTTGGTTGTGAAGAATAATTACCTAAGTTTTTACTACTTTACTCCGTCTTGTGACTTATTTTGTAACATACGTTACCATACGCATTTCAGAACATATGTTCCATCTTCAGATTCGCTCGTGAGAGGTCATTAAAACATTAAAATACCTAAGCACTACAGAATTTACACATCACGATCAATTACGGCCTCTCACGAACGAGTCTGAAGATGGAACATACATTCTGAAACGTGTAACTTATGTTACAAAATAAGTCACAAGACGGAGTAAAGTAGTAAAAACTTTGATTAAACTTGGATATTATTACTCAAAAAATGAGTTTTAATAATTACCTGATTCCAAATTTGCTAAGTTGGCTGCTATGGTAGTTGAATGTAAAAGAATTCAAGAAACATGTTTTGGTTCAGTTTAGGCTTAAACCCTTTGCACTCTGGAAGGATTTTTAATAAAAGTCCTCTGGGCTCGGATGGCCAGTAGTACTGGACAAGGTATAAAATCCCTCGAACGCCCGGATGGCCAGCAGGACTGGCCACACAAATGATCTGCATTAATTTATTTCTAGTAGTTTTATTTTGTCTGGATTGAGCTGAAATTTGGAGTCCAAATCTTAATCTAATTAATTCCCGCTTTTTTTCTGGTCTGTGTTGTATCAAAACGTAGCAATATTCGTTACATTATAACCTTACCAGCAGTTTAGTTTTACGTTGCGGTGGTCTAGGCTAGTGTTTTTAAAGTTTGAAGTAATTTAATACAACAAAAGTTAATTAATTTATTATAGGTTTTAAGTGTTTTTTTAACAAGTTCTTTATTTTATTTTATTTTAAATTACCTAAAAATGTTGTTCGATAAGTTGTATACAATGGACCCAATGGTTTATTTTATTCATTAAAATATACCTATTATAAGTATATATTTTCAATTAAAACAAAAACTCACCAATAACGATATAATATATTTACTTTATTGTATGGCAAAATAAAAGACTTACTAAAAGCCCACGATTTTGTTAAACAAGAAATAAATACCCACCAACAACATTTCAGATTGTAGTGAAAAATAATTCAGAGCTGTTGATGCTGCAAGGTCAAATTAGCGGCAGAGCTGACAACAGTATCGTAAGCGGCCAGTCAGGCTGGCCATCCGAGCTGTGAGGATGTTTAATTCAATAAATATTCAGAACTGACTGAGAATATCGTATGGCCAGCAGTACTGCAAAGGTTAAGCAAAGATTTAACTTAAAATTGTGTGAAGCTTTTGATCCAAACCAGCTGTTTTATTTATAATATGTAAAAACAGATGTTTAAATTATAATAAAATAAGCTTTTTTGATAGATTTTTTCGATGTTTATTTCGGTAACCTAACATAAAATACTGTTGGTTGTGAGAAAAATTGGTTAAAGTACCCTGAAAATTTTACGTTTTTAGCTATCATAGTTTTAGCTGTACATTGATTATGAATCAGTCAATCAGGAACTTTTCTTATATATATATATATATACAGATGTATTGAACATTCTCTCTATAAAACATTAAGGATAAGACACAAAAACTTCAGTGTGTAAATGCCATCCCTAACTTTTACAAGTATTGTGTATTTCTATAGCATGTAGCTGCATACACTTGCTGTGACAAGTAGCAGATATTATATGCGGATATTTTTGTCACAGTACCAACTTTCACCATGACAGGTGACTTTATCTATAATGTATACCTAATCTCTAATTTATTCTATTTTTAGTTTTTGACATTGGATCCAAATTCTGAAAACTTCAAGAATTGGAAGAACAGTGAGCTATTTACTAAACCCAGACCTGAAGACGGGGATAACTGTGCAGCATTTAGAGTGAGTTGAACAAAAAATATTGTAAAATATTATAGGTCTACAGTTTAAGTTGTTTTGTGTACTTACAAAAAAACATTATCTGCTCTCTTATTCTTATAGACTATCGAAATCATTATTTTAGAATTTCTACCTTCGCAAAGAGTTTCTTATTTTCAGCTTGGTAAGTTTTGACTTTTTTCTTAAATCATTGGTCATTTGATTTTAGTTTTTAAACTCCTTTCAATGTATGAGATACCGGTATGCCTAAAAATTAACCAGATTGATGCTATAAAATTCTTAATTTTTTTTCTAAATTTTAACATTAACATCTTTAAATGTTAACATCTCCATCCAATATAAATACACAGTTTTATGCAAATTTTCCATTGATCAAAGCAATTTCAAAGTTATTTTCAGATAGCATGGTCTCTGTGCTGTCTTTCCCAGCTTCACCTTGAGGAACAGAAAAAGTCACAGAAAGGTAGGGTAAATTGTGAGGATTTTCCAACACTGAGATCCCATGCTTGGCCAAAAATGTCTTGACAGACAGTACAGTATGGCTTTAAATGCTTCCTGATGAAGAATCCATGATTTGTTTTCCACAACAAAGTCCCTTTCTTCACCTCCTGAGAGTAGTAATCAATGTAGTACTCCTGATTCACAGTTTGACCTTCAGTTTGCCTAATTTTTCTTACACAACGCCATGGGTGATTTATCTCATCTTATCACTTATTCCAAGAGTTTAGTAGTCAAAGTGTCAATACAAATGTTTGTTAGAGAATTCTTTTCTTCAGGTGAGAGATTCTTGGGCACCATTTCTGAACACGCACATGTTAAAATATTCATGCAAAATCTGATGAACAGAATCTTTGTCAATTCCTTTGATCTCAGCTACTTCAAAGCACCAATTTTTCCAATCTTTTCGTCCGTCTTTGTTGTGGATGATCATCTTCAATCTCCTCTCAACCCTCTTTGAACCAATTAAACCGATAAAAAACCTGAATACGTGGTAAACATTCGTCACCGTCAGTGGCGCACCGAGGATTTGGCTTTGGGGGGGGGGGGGGCCAAATCAGGGCAGAATATATATATATATATTCAACAAATCCTAAACGGATGAACGTTCTGTAACCTATCACAAAGTCTGAAACATTATATATATTTTTTTAAAGTGAATGGTGATGGGCTTGAGTTAGACAATAGTGCAATATAACATTCTTTCCCCAAGATCACCCCGCACTGACCTTGAGTGACGGTCTAGCCAGCATGTTAGGCCACGTTATACGAACGCTGATAGCGCCACGTTTTCAACGTCGCGTTAACGTCAGTTAGTTGTGTAAATGGAACTACTGTGGGCCATGTTATACGAACGCTATCAACGCCAGGGAATTTAAGTTAACCGGGCGTTGAGCGTTGCCAACGCGGAATGGCTAACTACTAGAAAGTAGTTATTTTTCATTTCAAAGCGATTATTGTGTACTTCAAAATGTACACGAGTGAGCCAAGTCGACACGGACGGAGTCAATTTTTTCCATGCTCTTGACAGCATACCGGATCGGGTCGATTCGGCTCCGATCCATGCGGGTTGGGTATAGATATAGCCACAGGTCAAAAACAGAAAGAACGTTCGATCTCTTCCACTGTTCGTCCATGATAATTTTGCTATTCATGGTAGTTGTGACAGTAGTTGTGGTGAGGTGGAATGCGCGCGCATCCTTCCGACACATGTCGGAACGGTGAGGGTATGTTAGATTTATCCACTGCTACGGATTTCCGCGACGGACCGGGTCGGTTCGACTAAGCTCAGCTCGTGTAAGTATAGCTGAAGCTTGATACACGATTTGAAAGCACTGGGTGTGTACCCCACTGTCTAGCTTTCCTTATACATAATTCCTCATATGTTTCTATTATTTGTAAAACACCTAGACAGAATGGTGAATAGTTTACATTTTGGAAGTGAAGGACGCATAATTGACAAAACTTCAAAACACTGTGCATAACACGGGACCCACGTTACCAACGTCGCGCTTTCAACATCACGTATAACTTGGGAACTTAACGCCCGGTTTTCAGCATTATCAACGCGGCGCTAATCAGCGCTCGCATACCGTCAACTCATGAACCAGACCGCCGGGACTCAAACATCACTGTAAGAAAATCATGATTGCCATAGGGTAGAATTATATTTATTTAAAAAAGAATGATTTTTTTTTCGTGATCACATCACGAAATTAATCATAAATAATGTAATTTTTAATTGAATATCAACTACGTATTCAATGATCAATTAGTTTGAAAAACAATCCCCATTACTAAAAACACCTTTTGGGGGGGGACAGGTCCCGTTCGTCCACCCCCGTCGGTGCGCCACTGGTCACCGTATACTTGTTTCAACCAAGAATAAGCTTCTGTAGCTAATTTTTGTATTTTTAACAAGAAATTGAACATTTTGCTCTTTTAAGATACTAAGGATTTTTCTAACTGATGATTCACGGTCCAATACGAACAAAGGCCTGGGCTTGACACTTGAGGCACACATTGTTTAGCTGTAGGTAAATCAGTCTGGTTATTTTTCTAGCCTTATCTGACAACATTGTTGAACTGTTTCTTTGTTAAGAATCTCTTTATAGAAAAAACAAACCAAAATTAAAATAATTCAATCACGCAGCTGAACCGAATCTCCATGAATTAAACGAATTTCCAAAATTAAGTTTATATATATGTTTTATGGCTTCAACCAACTATTTGGGAAATTTGTCTACTCACAAAGGCACTGTATAGCTACCTGCGTGTGCAAAATATATTAGTAGAATTTGTTTACATTTCTTCCTCCAGCCCCGACTCACTCGCTTCTTCGTTCCGCTCACAGAGGGAAAACGCATAAGTAATTTGTTTTCGTCTGGTTTGCTTTATTCAAGCGAACAAACTCGCTTCCCTAATTTGCATCCTGGCCATCAGAATTGGATCCACATATCCATTAAACTGGGCACTTTTAATGTATTTTACATTTTGATCGATTTTGGTGGCTTTATGATCAGGGTAAAAAACCAAATGTGCATCATAACTGCCTAAATTTACTTTTTCAGATAAAACCCCCAAAACGTATCATTCTAGTACGAAAAATCTCAACAAAGTTTTACTTCTGGTCAAAAAAGGTGCTTCTGGATGTTGGATTATTTTTGTGTAATGAACTCGCCTGAGCGAACTGAGAAAACCAAAGTGTGTACCAAATTTGGATTAAATCGGATGTAAAATGCGGCTGTTAGAGTGCGAACACATTTTTTTCATTAATGGGTTAGTGGAGTACAAGGCCTTCCTACTACTGCAACCCACTAGGATCTATTGTGGTATAATTTTCCCTTCAATATCATCACAGATACCTTCCAGGTCTTGAAACCACAGACCTCTTCCGGGCTAAAAAAATCACTTCCGAGCACTGTGCACCCGCATAGCAGGGAACCGATTCAATCCCAAGGGAGCAGAATCAGCAGGAGTCTTAGACCTATTTTTGAGGTGATATTTGGCCGAAACAGTAATGATTCCTACAATCCGTCTAAGATTGTTTCTCCCCAAAATAGAAGCTTTTGAACTTTGGACTTAGAGAGACAAAGGAACACTTTAGCCTGCCTGAGCCCAGGAGCATTGTTCCAATTTGAGGACCAACTTTTCTCTGTCCAGACTTCAACAACATTTCTTAAATGCCTCTTAGGCCTCTCACAAAAAGGATCTGGGCCAATGAATGGCTTTTTGGCCCCAACTGTAGCAAGGTGATCCACTGCATCATTACCCTTTATTCCTACATGGTCAGGAACTCATTTAAGAGTAACTTCATTGAGTCTAGCCATTTTACTCACTGATTTAAAACAGTCAAAACTAGCATTGATTCAAAGGTGAGCTTTTAAGGTGGGCTTTAATTCTAGAGCTTTTAAGGTGGCTTGATAATCAGAAAGGATATCAATCCTAGCTCTCTTAATTCTCTTTTGAGGATTTCACGGGCGCAGAGATCAATCACAACAGCCTCCGCCTGAAAAATCGATGGTAAGGAGCCCATAGCCCTAGTTAAGCTGCACGTAGGGTAAACTCCTGCTCCAACTCCGCTGGTCATTTTGGATCTAGTCTAGCACTTCCTGCCGACCATTGATCTTGACTGTGAAGGAATGGTCAAAATTTAGTGTCCTTCTCATCATATCCGACACCATAAGGTAAACTTTGAGCTCCTGAAGCTCTTGCAATACAGTCAGGTGACCTACTAAATCCCCTGGTTTGTCATTATGGGTCCCCATCATCCCCAAGGCAGATCAAAATGCAACCCTGCACATGAATGTGCAGAGGAGGCAGGTTGAGAAGGTTAAGAGTTCTTACAGATTAAAGAATAAAATAATTAAATCACACAGCTGAACCACTGACGTAAGTTTAGCGAATTTTCAAAATTAAATTTATAATTATGTTTTAGGATTTCAACCAAAATTTTGGGAAATTAGTCTACTCACGAAGGCGCTGAACAACTGACTGCGTGTATAACATACATTTGTAGAATTTGTTTGTGCCTAAGCATTTAGGTTCGACTCACACAATACTTCATTACACTGGCAGCGGAAAAACTCGACTTTTGCTTCGCTCGATTTGCACAAACTCCGCTGTTGGGCCTCGAATCAGAAGATGCCCCCTCGTGGATTTGAACGGGGTACTTTTACGGTATTTTACTTTTTGATCAATTTTGGAGAAACCACGCGAGCTATAAGGTCATGTAAAAAAACAAAAAGTGTAAAATAATACCCTATATTTATTTTTTCAAATAAAACTTTAAACAAAATTCATTCTTGTATGAAAAGTCTAAAAAAATAGTTACTTTTGGTAAAAAAACCTGCTTCTGGATGTTGAACTTTTGGCTAGCAAACTCTTCTGAGCCCCTTAGACAAGATTCTTCGTTTTCGATAAAGATTCTTCTTTTAGCAAGCAAGCAGCAGATTCAGATAGCTGCTCGGGTGACACCCCTTTAGAGGTGGCAACTTTTTAATGGACGAGAACAAGGTGTGTGTACATAGAATTTTTAATAACATCCCAAATCGTGTTCTGGGGACCGTGATCAGTACACCACATCCACAACCAACATGGTGGTTCTTATTGACCCTTTCCAAAAATAATGTCAATATCTATCTATCTATTCCCAATCTTAGGTCTCACCTAAAGAGTCACAGAAGTAGCTCATCTTTCCTATAGAAATTTGCCAACAAGAAAATCTTTGTGTGGGATAAATGTTTAGAATTGAATAGTTGAATAAGTTTAGTTAGACTAAGTATACCAGAATAAACGGTACCAGAAACTGGCACGTACTTTCTCACAAACATAATATATTTAAATTATTAAACAGATTCACTGTAACTTCATAATTGTATTAAAGTAGAAGAGGGGATGCATTAAAGTAGGATAGTAACTAATAAATATTATTATTATTAAAGCTAGAGAAAACTATTAGATTGATTTGGAACAAAACTGCACCAAAGATGTCAATTAGGCCTGTACAAATGCACAAAAAAGGTTTTGAAAAGTTTTGAAGAACAAAACCTTTTTGGCCAAAAACCAACAAAAATCAGTTATGTTAAATTAGCTAAACGAGAATTTTTGAAAGATGTGGTTTTTTGCATATGGTAGGGTATATTAAGGGCTACAAATAAGCCAAATTTTATCAAAAACTAATTTTTGGGGTTTTTTATAGCCAAAACGGTGGTTGTTTTTCAAAATTTGTCAACCTTTTTTCGTGCATCTATACAGGCCTAATTAACATGTTTGGTGCAAATTTGTTCGAAATCAATCGAATAGTTTTCTCTCTAGCTTTGTATACATACAGACATACAGACAGATATACAGACATACAAACGGACATATAGGCAGACATTTTGTAAAAACCACTTTTTTGGACTCAGGGAGTCCCAAAACGGATATTTCCACAAAAATCTCAATATCGATTTTTTTTCGATCACTATATACTTTCTCTATACTATAGTATAGTGAAAAAGTAAAAAAAAGCTAGTAAGAGATGCCTGGAAGGACATGTAGCACTTAAAAAATAGACTTAATGGCTGATTTCACACTTGCCGACACGACACCGACTCGGCACCGACATGATATCGGAACGATGTTGTCGGTCATGAAAACTAACTTAAACTTAAGAGTAGCTTTCACACTCACCGACATATCGGTGTCGTGTCGTTACAGGCGCCGACATGTCGGCGTACTGCTGGTCTCCCTTCTTTATCGGTACGATATCGTCTCAGTTTGTTTACTGGTTGCTATGATAATCAATCAATAATAATTTGGCCTCGTTAAATATTTTTTTCTGTTAGATAAATAATAAATATGTCTAATTTTAAATATGAAGTTGTGACATTAATTGAACTTGTGGAAAGTAAGCCATGTTTGTTTTTTTACTGAAGACATGAACAAACAATTTTTCACCGAATAAAGATATCGGAAAATAATTTGTATAGGCCCATAAATTTTATCAGTATTTATGCAAGATTAGGCCTAGAAAGTAATTTTAAGTCTAGGCCTAACCTAAAATCATTGTATGTATTTTGCCGTTAAGATAGGTAAAATAAATTAAACAAACACACAATAATTTTAGGTTAGGCCTAGACAGTGAACCAACATTTTATGTTTATTGAATGTATTTACAATTAATGGACATTTAACTGTGTTTACCATCTTAGCTTTGATGTTATAATTAATTCTACACTTTTATTATAATAACATTAAACCTATGGAAACAGCAAATATTTATATAAAAAACAATATAATAATAAATGGCAATTGAAAGATTAAAATTATGTGTGTATGTTGCCTTTAAGGCTGGTGAAAGAATTGAAGAAAAGGAGTGATGAACTTCGTTCCTGAAGGGGGTTCCACGACAGCACACATTTACTTTTTTTATTAGCTATGTAATTTGTTGGCAGACGGATTATGTTCCTTAAACTTTTTTTGAACATTATTGTTTGTCCTATGTATTTTTTGGGTCAATCTACACGATAGCTTGTACAATTGGTGGTGTTGGTATCGGCGTCGAGTCGGTGAATGTGAAAGACGTCTGCCGATATCGTGACGATATCGGTATTATTGCTGTATCGGGTCGATATCGTGTCGGTGCCGAGTCGGTATCGTGTCGCCAAGTGTGAAATCAGCCATTCTGTTGGTCAAAGGATTTGGCCATATTTTCAATTTCCCTTCTTTTAGGAGCCAATCATTTTTGAAGGGACTTGGCTATATTTTTCAATTTTTTGCATTTATGATTTCATGGGATTACTTTGCCTTACATTATTTATTAATTATTATTGTATATTGTTTTATGTGAAGGCAGAAATCAAACTACCAGCTAATAAGAAAGGCCATTCACCTCTTGCTCATGGAGACTTTCCCAGTGATGAGACGGAACTCTTTACTGATTCTGAACAGGATCAAACTCCCCAAAGTCAAGGAAAAGATTTTTTCAAAAATAAAGCATCTTTACAGCCAGAAGTCAATCTTTTAAAGTATGTTCATTTCTTCAACCATCCATCCATTATGATACTTAAAGTAGGATTTGTTCACTTTAATGTTATTAATTTTAGTAGAACATGCATTGAAACAGAAATAATTGATACAGAACTTGAGATTGTTTTATTTGTATTTTCTTATAAAAAAAAAAAATGGTAGGAACTTGTTTTGTTTAAGTAAAGTGGCTTATCGAAAACAAATGAGTCAGAACATTAGCTTAAATGAGTACAAATTAATAATTCCATTCTTTTCACCAGGAAATAAATTAATATTGCTGGTTTCATTTTTCATCAGGACAATGCTCCTGCACACACAAGACTTTCCGAAAAGAACATTATTACTCTTAAAATAATCAATATTCGCCAGATTTAGCACCTTGTGACTTTTATTTTTCTCAAAAATTAAGTTAATCTCTTTTGCATCAGTTGTAGGTAAAGAAGAAAATATCTGATGAGTTGAAACAGATGACAGAAATAGATTTACTCCATGCCTTTGAACATTTGAAAACAAGGCTGCAGCTATGTATTAGTGTAAATGGGGAGTGTATTGAAGTAAACAAGCATTAAAACTGTCAAGCACCTTCATCAGTTAGTGCCAAAATAATTTATTGCATAAAAATAAATAACTGGCTTCATAACAAAAAATAGAAAATGTTAATGCCAATTTAGAATAACTATAGTCACAGTTACAATGAAACAATACTTTTCAGGTAATAATAGATGTTTAGTTAGTGCAAATGCCTAATATGCTACATTTGTGTGTAACCATATATCATCTATCTAAATATAATAACAAAAACTTAAGAATGGTAGGGATATTTTCACAGTATGAACCGTCATTGGCAACACTTCGGCTGCTGAGCAAGCTTCGCTACAGTCACACTTTAGTCAGCAACAAGTGTGAGGTTAAGTTTCATTGTTTGTCGCATATTATAGGTATAGCGACTGAATGATTGCTGACAAGTTTAGTTTTCTGTATGGGGATCAAATTAAAAAACTTGATGTAGATAGTTTAAAATGTAAGGCTTCAGAGTTAGCTAGAAACTGTGATAATGATTTAAACGATAAACTTTTAAATAAATATAATATATTAATTACCTTGTAGGTCCGTCTTGTGACTTCAAGAGAGTTGTTTTTGACTAGTTTTGAGGTCTTGACCCCATCATCAGATAAATTATTTCACTCATACGAGCACGTCAAACATTAAAACAACACATACACAACAATTACATTAACACAAAAAATTCAACGTGTCTGACACCGTAGTGCACTCGGCCATGTCTGTCGGATTACTGTCGGCCTGAGCTAATTATCCAGCTGATAACGACCACTGTTGGGCGCTTTTAAATAATTTAAGGCTGTGTCGTACAAACGATTCGATAGGAATGAAAGTTGATCATTTAGGATGTTATCTGGATTGTTTTTGAAAGCTCTGTAGATCTCGAATTCCTCATTCGCGTTCATTAACCTGCCTTTTTTGCAAACGTGCATTGCTTCTACACTAGATTTAAAATCACCTGGTCCATGTTTGTTTTCAGCAAGGTGACGCGCGTAGTTTGACTTGGTGATGTTTGTTTTGTTGCAGGGGAGGTGTTCTTTGTATCGGTCTATGAAATTTCTCCCGGTTTGTCCTATGTAATATTTGTTGCACTCAGGGCATTTTATTTTGTAAACACCAGATTTATGTTCAATGGGGACGTCTGTTCTACGTTTAAGGGATGAAGAAATGTTATTATTCGTACGGAATGCAAGGGTGATGTTAAATTTCTTGAGAATGTTGTTCAACACATTAGGCAAGAGGCTGGTGTATTCTGAGGAAATGTATTTGTTGTCTCTGGTATGTCATTAATTGGGTTAGTTCTATATAGTCTTTTACTATGGCTTTTTATCAATTTGTCTATTATGGAACTCTTGTAACCGTTTGCTACAGCTATGTGTTTAATGATGTTTATCTCTTTATGGTATTCTATCTTGCTGAGTGGGACAGTAAGGAGTCTGTGAGTGAAGCAGTGGAATGCTGCCATTTTCTGCATATAAGGATGGTGAGATAGTGCGTGAATAGTGACATTTGTGGTATTCGGTTTCCGGTATATTTTATATTCGAGCTTATCTGTTGTTTTTGCAATGGTTAGGTCTAGGAAGCTGAGCTGTTGATTATTTTCAATCTCCAGTGTGAACTGTATTTTGGGGTTGACATTATTCAAATAGTTCAATAACCCCGCGGCCTGCCTATTATTGCCATTACAAATTACAAACGTGTCATCGACATAACAACTGTAAAATATGATCTTATGCTTGTACTTATTTACACTAGAAAGTATGTGTCCATTTTCAAACTAGTTCAAATAGATGTCAGCCAATAATGCGGAAAGCGGTGAAGCCATCTGTTTGTATGTAGAAGGTGTTTTCAAAACTGAAGTAATTTTGTTCTAATACTATCTGCAAACGCAACATTAATTCTTCTATACCTTGTTTATGCAATTTATTGGTATTGCCGTCAGTTGTTATCCTCGGCTAATAGAGGCATAATTTGTAAAATATGAATTAGTTGCTTTGAGATCAAATCAAATCAAATCAAATATTTTTTTTATTAATCCATCCTCTTGCAATACTCAAACACAAATATATAAAAAAAAGTAAACTAAAACAATCATGAAAAACCTGTATGAAAAAAAATATTAATTAATGCTTAAACAAAATAGATACTGTTGAGGAGGGATTAACAAATACATATCAAACAAAGGAACCAGTTAATTAACTCCTTGTCCTTGTGCTGGAGCCCAGTTATGGAATCCTGGACGAAACAAAGACAATTTCTTTTACTCTACAACCAAAAAAACAAAACACAAACAACACAAACACCTCAATACACTGTACGTACACATGAACATACATAAAACATTTATGATTACACATCATTCAACTACCCTAAATAAGCCCTCAACATAATCATTCGAAAGAGAAAACAACCATTTTTTTAGTTTACATTTTATTGCCTGTAATGAAAGATCAAATTGTATATCGTGCGGCACAACATATAAAATTTTAGACCTAAAAATAACCATGTTTTCATGAACAAACTGTTATTTGGTTTGGCAGTTCTATAAAGAACGCCATGCCTGGTTTTATATTTATTAGGTATAAATTTCAATTCATCACTATCGTAGCCACACCTTTCATAAAAAATTAACATCTTATATATATAAGTATCTTAAGGGAAGAATATGTACTTTTACAAAAAGAGGATAATAACTTGACCTTCTACCTTGACCACATATTATCCTAATAAATTATATTTGCGCCTTGTCAATAACATTCAAATGTGATCTATACGTACTACTCCAAAAACTAATTCCAGTCCGTATTCTAATTTTGAATGAACAAATGCGTAATATATTTTGACAAGCACTTGACTAGGACAAACAAGTTTAAGATAATGAAACTTTCTCAAAAACATGTACAAATATCTCTTTAGACTCTGAATGTACCTTTTCCACAGTAAATTTTCATCAACAATAAGGCCTAAATATTTAATACTTTTAGACTGAATCAATTTTTCGCAATCACATCTCAAACCACTGCAGTTTAGGGTAATAGGCTATGATAAGATAGTGGTTCATAAAACACAAATGAATCGGATAACGAAAAATTTATATGCATAGTTTTCTTTGCATTAAGAGGTAATTTACTATAGTTTAACCATAACGATATAGAATATAAATCCTCCTGCATAAGTCTATGCAATTCCCCAATATCTTTTGCCTTACGGACAAATGCCGTATCATCAGCAAATGCTGTCACTGTACCATTTAGTTTTCCCCGAATACAAGTCATTTATGTGAATCAGAAACAATATAGGACCCAGGACAGAACCCTGTGGAACTCCAATATTAAAAATTTTAGCACTACTTATTGATTCACCAACAGACACAAACTGTTTTTAGACTGTTTTTAAACAAACAGATTGGTAGACATGTTTTAATACTCCACTATGTACAAGGCATGTCTATTAAATAATGTGTCTGATTAAATAACTAAACTTTATTTATATCATATTACAGTTTTAATGCTTGTTTACTTCAATACACTCCCCATTCACACTAATACATTGCTGCAGCCTTGTTTTCAAATGTTCAAAGGCATGGAGAAAATCTATTTCTGTCATCTGTTTCAACTCATCCGATATTTTCTTCTTTACCTACAACTGATGCAAAAGAGATTAACTTAATTTTTGAGAAAAATAAAAGTCACAAGGTGCTAAATCTGGCGAATATGGAGGATTTTAAGAGTAATAATGATCTTTTCAGAAAGTCTTGTGTGTGCAGGAGCATTGTCCTGATGAAAAATGAAACCACCAATATTAATTTATTTCCTGGTGAAAATAATGGAATTATTAATTTTTATTCATTTAAGCTAACGTTCTGACTGCTTTGTTTTTGTTAAGCCTCTTTATCATTTGGCGACCCCATAACCTGGGACCCGGGGCTTGTCCCCCCCCCCCCCCCCCCCGGATCCGGCCCTGAGATATGTTGTCAATATTTCTTTGTCTTAAATTATAATAATATAATGTAAAGAAAAAAATAAGAAATTTCATTTTTATTTCATCATTATATTTAAAAGGACACTTTTTGGTTTTAAGTTACAACCCAATTGATACTTATTACTGGAGATCTACAGTGCCAATTGCTGTCCGATTTATTTTAAAATGAAATAAAAAATTATTATTATGATACGTTGTCATTATTATCAAATAATTATGAAAGTAATTTATTTCATCAATATATTTGTAATTACACATTTTTATAGGATTTAGGTTACAACCCTATTGATACCTATTTCTGGAAATTCATTTTGCCCTAGGACTTTTTCAGCTGACCTTGGGAGGGTTTTTTACCTAGTATTTTATATAATCGAATAACTCATAAAAAGATATTTAGACATACAAAAGTAATTGACAAAATTATTGTCGACTGCACAATAATGTGTAACATAAACTAGAAGTCAGCCTAAAATAATTGGATGTTTACACATTTGCCTAACCCTTCGTCTTTTCCCTTTTATTAGCAAAGCTACTGTAGGAGAGGAAGTTTTTCATTTTATATATTTTTTCAAATGAGCTATTTTCAGTACTTTTCAAAAGTAACGCAACCAGTGACTTATCTTAAAAATACCTAGTCACCGGTGGCATCGCTGATGGCAATAATTAGCTTGTTGCCTTCGGCTAATAATAGAGCCCTGTGAAGTTTATTGGTGGTTTTCCAAAAGCCTGGTCAAATTATATAATATTGTATATATTTTGTTTAATGTTTAGTTTATGTTGCAAATAAAAATGAAAATATATAAAAGAGTTTACTGTGTTATCATATTTAACATTCTTTGATTAATTACTAGCTGGTACCTGCGGCTTCGCTCGCAGATGTGATTAAATAATTAAAACTATTAAAAGTACTATCGGCTAAATATTGTGTCTTACCATTACACACAATTATTAAAAACAACTATTTTAGATCCGAGTTATATTACCTAAAAACGCACAGTGAGTTTTGCCCAAATCGATCTATGTATTCCTTTTAGGCCTACGTAAATTATTAGCTATGCACCAATAAACGCTAAAAATCCCATTTTCCACCTGTTTGTTACACATAACTCCTGAACAAACATAAACATTACAAATCACTTTTTGAGGTGTATTTAACATCTATGAGTACATTTCACATTATTGCATACTGTTTTGATGTATATTTAACGGTTAAACCAGCGTATACAGTAAAATAAAACACAGACGACCTTGTGAAAGTGTTAAGCTTTCGATCCAAATCTAATAATAATGTTCTATTTATAATGGTCGCATGTCACGTTCGTTTACAAAACCCATAATTTTTACATTTTTCAATTTTTAAATAAGAACCCTAAATATTTTTGGGATAAAAAGTTACCTAGATTAATCTCTGAAACGTCCTCTACATGCAAACGAAAGTTTCATCAAAATTTGTTCAGCGATTCTGGAGATTAGCCCGGACAAACAAACAGACAAATAATAAGACAGACGGACAAAAAATAAAAATGAATGTTTAGGTTTTGGTAAAATGTGAATAACCATATGAGCTTAGAAAAAGTATTAATTTCAAAATCACAGACACTTCAATTTTATCTATATATGTATAGATGCGTTGAAATATTATGTAATACAGTATGCAATACATTACATTGTAAATCATTTACACGATAGTATATTTTCTTATAAAATACCTTACACAATATGGTTTCATTTGATATGATCAAGCTTAATACATTTAATTTGATAATTTAAGTACATTTACTAATTAATTAAATATAACGTAGTTTAATTTTTTTCGAAAAAATCATCTAAAAATGGAAAGAAATGCTAATAATAACGAATTGAAATAAACATGTAATAAACATTACAATGTTATTTATTTATTTTTTTTTAATAAGTAAATATAATATGGCTGTGTAATTAATTTATTTGTGTATAAAACACTGGCAGAATGTGATTTCAATATTTATTATGATTTGAAAGCTGATTACGGATTAGTCAAGGTGTGAGGTTATACGAATATAATAATTAATTAAAACTATAATAGAATATTTTGTAAAAACTCATAGATAAATAATAATTTGTGTTGACATGTTCATAAACAAAAATGGGAAAAAAAATTATGGAGGCGCCGGGCATGGATTCCGGTACCTCTCACATGCTAAGTGAGCTCTCTACCATCAGAGCTATGCCCTCAGTTATTGTAAAACAGTTCTCAATCTAATTCAGCTTATGTTATAAGTATCCCTAATTTTGTCCATAATTTTTACATTTTTTAAATATTTTACAGGAATTTTTTTTTTTTTTTCAGAATAAAAAGTATCCTAAAATATTCTCTTAAAAGTTATCTACATGTTAATGAAAATTTTGTCTAAATCGGTTCAGCTATTCCAGAGCCAAACAAACAGACAGACATAAAAAAATTTAAAAATTTGTGTTTAGGTTTTTGTAATGTGTGAATAACCATATTGATCTTAGAAAAAATCTTGAAATCACAGACAGACTTCAATTTTATTTATATGTATATATGTATCTCCTGTGGTTGAAATTTGACTAATTGTGTTTGTAAATTTATTTTATTTCAGTTTTTCCACTCCCTATCGGCCTTAACTCCAACTACCATTTTTCTCTAATACTCAAACCAATTTAATAAATGTATACTGAAAAAGAACTTTTTCATCCTTAACTATGTTATTATTGTTGTTAATTCATGAATTACCCTTAAATATTATTAAAAGCTTGTTCATGTTTAAAATAAACCACTAGCACCTGAAGTAAAAATATAATAATTCTTCTATAACTTTACAGATACAATTTAAGCATCAAGTTCTTTACATGTTCTGCTTGAATCATATAATTAATTAGCTGGATAAACTGGTAAAGTAAACAAAATGGACTTATAGTTTGGAAAAAAATTTTAAACTTCTTTTTTGTGCTTTTGCCCTTGCAAATTCTTCCATAACTTTGTCAAATTCTATGCTCCTTGTCTTTTCACCCTCTAGAGAGAGAAAAGCAAGAGAATTAATTTCACTGCTGAATAGTAGATTAAATGATACGTATCAATTAGATCGCAACAACAAAGGCACAACACGACAGACGACACAAACCAAACGGCCAAGGCTGCCACTGCCCACTAGACTAGAAGAAAAAAGACAAGCCAGACCAGTGTTTTCACTCATGAGAAATGAGAATTTCCCTCATTTAATCTCAAATTTCCCCTTTTCTCCTCCACCATATCAAAAAAAGACTTCCTGTTTCAACTTAAATAAACTAATAACTAATCCAAAAGTTAGTTAAAAATAATGATTAAAAAAAAATCATTTCTCAATTTCCCGATTTACACTCTTTTTTACTTACACCATACACCATCGCCTTATGAGAAATCCAGGCGTTAGTAGGTTTTAGTAGGTTCTGTTCGTGTGTATATAAATAGTTAAGTACCATTCTTGATTGAGTTAATATTTTCAGGATGGGCTTTTCTGACAAAGCCGCAGTAGATTGGACCAAGATTGAGTTGCCACTAAAAACAGACCTTCATATGTTGCTTCATCAAAGAATAATCAATTATGAGTAAGTTTCATGACGTATTTGCAAGTTCCTTTATTACATTTTACTTATTATTTATAAAGCTACAGAATATATAAGAAAAGAATATTTAGGCCTTAATTTAAAATAAATCATGACAGTGAATAAATAACATTAAAATGTGGGTCTGTACAAGAATACGAAATTATGAATAAAAACAAATAAGAGGCACAGCCTAAAAATGGCATCACTCTTTGTAATTTGTATGGCCCAAAATTGACCCCACTGCAAAGAGAACAGTCAGACAAGACCTTCATGGTGTTGATAAATCAAGTGAGTCTAGTTAGTGGTTAATTTGGATGCGGATAAGTGGTCGGCCAACCGGAAAACTAGGGTTAAAAAAGGTTGTACTTTGCTTGGTAATTTTACACCTATAATAATATTTATTTCATCAATTATTACATAATATGGTTATTGTATACATTTATGTGGGTTGTCTGGTCACCTGTGTCCAGTAGCGTCCATAGTCTGCAAAATGTTACATTAAAATTCAGTGTGGCATTGCTGTAAACACCAGCTCTCAACATAGAAACGCTTACTTTATCTTTAGATACAAAAAATAAACGCATATCTCTTATAATTACATACCTGCACATTTGTGATGAAATACTTACAGCAAACTATCTATTAACACAAAGTACAAGATAAGTAGCAACTTTATATCAAAAATTTTCCTCAGAACACATATGAAGAGCCAACAAAAAGAACAGGCTCAGTCCATTCAAAATTCTTTTAATTTTTTTATTACTTTGAAATTGTTTTATAATATATATTTGAAAAAATTGGAAAAAACAGGCTCTGTCCAAAACAGGTAGAAATATTTGTTAAAAGGAAAAGGACAGGCTAAGAACAGCTAACAAAAAAAGGTCTCCTGTAAAATTTATAATTTGTGACTGAGCCTGTTCCTTCCGTTAGCCCTTCATATCTGATATTTTGTTTGATCTTGGTAAGTTTATATCAAATGTGTTTTCCCCAAGACATTCTGCTATACAAATAAACACCAAGGTCAAAACACCTCGAGTGCTCTTGAGAGTCAAAAGTCGAGAAGTTATAAAAGTTCCTTATATTATATTGATTTTTTTTTTCAGGAACCCTGATGTTCTTATTACGATTGGTAACCATGAATACCGATGTCATTTGTTAGTATTGCAATGCTACTCAACATACTTCAATGACAAACCACTTCCTCGAATTGAAATACCAGAGGTAGGTTTTGTTTTATTAATTTTTTGCTTTAAATTTATTTCCTTTACTCTAATTTTGACCTTTGTTTGAATTAGTTGTTATTTAAACTTTTTATTTCATTTTTATAAATATGGAAATATTTAGTGTACCGTATGTGATCTGTTTAATACATCTAGCCCTCTTTTCATTTAACAAAATTTACTTTAAAATACATCTTATCAGCGTACAGTATTTCAATTTTAACCTATTGGCTGGGTCATACTAATAGTTACATTATGAGGGTGTTTCAAAATGAATGTCGGGGTTTTAAAACTTTGTAGTATTTATTACGTTTAACTTACAATTATAAATAATACATCAAATGAAATAGCAACTCAAACAGTTTGTTGGTAATCCTGTACGCATGCACGTGCACCGTTTCCTCCGTCTTCCGTTAGAAAACACTAGTAGCAAAGATGGCGACTAGTGAACTGAAAGCTTTTTGTGTTTTACAGTTTGCAAGGACTGAATCTGTAGTTACAGTGCAACATGCAATCCATATTAAATTCAAATGTAATTCTCCATCTGATAATAACATCCCTAGATGGTATCATCAGTTTTGAAGACACCGGCTGTTTTTGCAAAGGAAAGAGTATGGGACGACCAAGAGTGATTGAAGAACGTGTTGAACGAGAGAGAGTCTTTCACCCGTAGCCCCACGAAATCAGTTACAAAGGCTAGTCATGTATTAGCAATTCCAGTGACGCCTGTGTGGAAAGTTTTAAGGAGACGCTTACAACTACATCCTTATCGTTTGCAGTTGATGCAAGCTCTAAAGATTTGATGGATCATGTTGTTATATTTTGTAACTTTTTTATAATAACTTGTATCTTTACATTGATGTCTTGTCTTATGCAAAACATTATAATTTGTCTATAAGGCAGAATAAATTAGTAATTTCTATTCGAGTCATGTTACATCAGTACTTCCGAACACATGTCTACCGCTTATGTCTTCCGATTGCATAAATACTGTACAAGACATGATTGCTGGTTTTGTGATCACTAATTTTTTATTTTATTTTCGGAAAGTCCTGTCGGATTATCAAGCTTCCTGGACCTTAAAATGCTAAATTGAAGGGGGTTTATTGTACTTAATACGGGCAGTTTAAACCTATATTATTAGGTTCTTTGATGTGTGTACCATATTAGTAACAATAAGTTTTTATTTTCTAGAGTTCTGTGAGCAAAACTGCATTCATGTACATCTACGACTGGATGATACATTTGGGGCAAGACAGTTATCAGCTGTTACACAGGGATAACATACTTGAAGTGTTTAAAGCAGCTCAATTCTTAGGAATAAAAGGTAGATATTAATAGTATTCATAAGCCTCTGTCACAAGAAGTGACTACTAAGTGCTACAGCAGAAGCCAAGTTATAGTTGCAAACACTCACAGCACCTTGAGTTAAACATGTTCAATTTAATAAGTTGAAAATAGTTACTACATGTGACAAACTGTCACAAAAACCTGCTTCTCAAAACACCGTGAGCATGATTTTGCGGTTTGAAATTGCTTGCTTAAACTTTTCGCTGTAAATTTCATCACCTTTATCACTAAACTGCTGAACGAAATTCAAGCAACACGATTAAATTAAATCACTTCAGTCAGCATTTTCAGTACACAGCGTGAGCACAGCTTCTCATATTTTAAGCATTTCGTCACAATATCATAAAATCACTGCTTTAAACTTGAATTAACTCATTAGATAGTGTTAAAATCATAAAGTGTCGGTTTTTTTTCCATCAAGTGATCAACTAGTATTGTAAACACTACCGCGGTTTCGGACGTATTCACTCATCCATCTTCTGGTGTGCAAAATCGCTCACATGAGGTCGTCAAACATTAAAAAAATTGTTACAACACATTTAGGCCAGTCGGTAAAGGTCAATTTAGACCAAAAGTACCAGTAATTTGCAATAAGGCTGAATTTTTTTTTTATAAGTACATTACAGTATGTAGATTAACATAAAAAAAAGTTTACTAGTCTATCGATTTCCCAAAGTCAAAAAAAAAAAGATTATTTTTTTTTTTCGATTATCCTTAATATTTCGAGCTGGGATGTAGATAGAGGAAAATAAAAAATACCACCGTGTAGGGGAGGTATTTTTCAACAAAAAAGGTCATATGTATTTATTTCGTCCGATCAATGGTTTGTCTGGAAAAAATTCGATAATGCAGGTATGTATTTTGCAGCAGGGGAAATCACTAAAAGGGGACATCTTATTCATATATGAAGCGTTGGCTCATTCTAAATTGGCCGAATTTTAATATATCGAATTGAAATTTGACATAGGAGTTAAAATATATATTTTAAACATTTATGCTGAGTCTCAGCTTGTTATCTTGAAAATTATTCGATCTAGAGCCACTTGACTTATTAATGGGTTTCTCGATTTTAGGAGTACCGGACCCACCAATTCATTTTAAACAGCTCCAGTTTAGAAAATTTTCAAAATATCAACCTGAAAGTTTTTACAAGTTAAATATATATATTCAAACAAGTTCAAGGAGTATAAACCTTTTTATTATTTACTTTTAAAAGCACAAGTAAATTAAAAAAGTATAACTTTAGACCTTTTTAGATTTTTCATCAAAACGCTTGAGTTGATCGGCTGCAGATTAGTCATTTTTTTAAATATAGTTTTTAAAATAAGTATAGAAAAAAACAATTGTATTTTTAACTTCTGTACCAATTTTTAAATCGATATGTTCAAAAATGTCGAAAATGGAGTCGTTGAATCCAAAAGTGTTATAGTTAAAACGAGATAGGTAAAACAGAAGACTATTTTCAAGCGCCTCGTTTTTAAAAATAACAAGAAAAAAATCGTTCATACTTACTAAGAATATTTATACTGGTGTACTCAACTTGTAAAACAAATTTGGTGTTGATATTCCAAAAATTGACGAAACTGGAATAGATTGAAATTAGTTCGTGGGTCCGGTACTCCTAAAATCGGCAATCGAAATCGACTCCTAGATCTGGTCATTTTCAAGATAACAAGCTGAGACTCAGCATAAATGTTTAAAATATATATTTTAACTCCTATGTAAAGTTTCAATTCGATATATTAAAATTCGGCCAATTTAGAATGAGCCAACGCTTCATATATGAATAAGATGTCCCCTTTTAGTGATTTCCCCTGCTGCAAAATACATACCTACATTATCGAATTTTTTCCAGACAAACCATTGCTCGGACGAAATAAATACATATGACCTTTTTTGTTGAAAAATACCTCCTCTACACGGTGGTATTTTTTATTTTCCTCTATCTTCATCCCAGCTCGAAATATTAAGGATAATCGAAAAAAAATTATAATCGATTTTTTTTTAGACTTTGGGAAATCGATAGACTGGTAAACTTTTTTATGTTAATTTACATACTTTAATGTACTTATAAAAAAAAATTTAGCCGTACTATTGCAAATTACTGGTAGTTGTAACCTATACCGACTGGGCTAATTGTCATTACAACAAAAACACAACAAACAACGCACTCCATTTAATTTGTAGTTGCCAGCACGGGTACCGGGTCAGAACTAAACGATGCGAAGTTCTAAATCAGTGGACATTGCTCCCCCCTCCATTCGTGTAATTATTAGATAATCTAAGGGAAGTTTCGCAAATCGAGTTGCCACTAAAAGACAACTTGTCATTTAAAACATTATGGGGTTCCATTTTCATCGCCTTGTAAATTTCATATTCTTCAATAACACTCATGTATGTGCTCTTGTCACAAAACTTTAACACCTTCATTTTGGTCTGAAGGTCTGTGTATTTGTGATCAAAATGAACAAGGTGAGCTACAAAATTGGACACTATTTTACTCCGCTTTGATTTCCGCAAGTGTTCCTTAAACCTCTTGGCAAACGAACAACCTGTCTGCCCTATATAATATTTAAGACAGTCGTCACAACTCAATTTATAGACACCAGTACGTTCACGAAAATCTTTTTTTTTTACAATCTGCTGTAATTTGTTACCTAATTTATTATTTGTTCTGTACGCTAAGGTAAAATTGTTTTTGACTAATTCATTTTGCAATTTTGGCCGTTTTCATGTCTTTTGCGTTAAGAAAAAGAATTACAGCTCTTTTTTCACAACAATATTTTTGAGTATTTAAAATTTTTTAGTTACAGCCATTTTGATTTTTTCAAAATTGATTTCGAGTGTTTCAACCAAATACAGTTGTCTGGCATATCGTTTGACAGTTTATTTAATTCTGAATCCAAAAGGAAGCATAACTATTTTTTTTTTTTCTATAGTAGGCCTACAGCAAATTGGGGCAAAATCGGAAAACACGATTTCGTTGTTTTTGGCTGCCATTTTGAATAGGTTAAAAATATGGATGTGCAAATTTCACAGTTGGTTTTCTCTTGAAATTCTACATCGAAATGATGTATCACACGACCACCTTCCCATTTAAAAAAAATGAATTTCATTCCAAGATGGCGCGGATCCAAGATGGCGGTCAAAAATTTCAAACTCACCAAAAAGTGGTTCTTTTATGGTTGTGAATAACTGCTTTTATTCCTATCTCATAAGACTCGTACTTTTTGAAATATCCAGACTTTTGCCTCACTCTGTATAGTACATTAGTTACAATATTTTTACTCAGTAGTCCATTGTTGCTTCTAAGGTTAAAAAAAGCTGAGACAACAGCAGTGGTACCGTAGTTTGTATTTCGGTGTGATCTCCTATTTTTCTGGAAGTTTAAAAAAAAATTTATTGCATATTTTCCGTTATTTGATTTATTTGTTTTGTTTACGTGTTCTGGGTTAGGTTATTTAATTGAAAAATGTTATTTGTCGTTACAATGTTAATTATTGACTTTTTATTATTTAGAGATATTTATTTGTGAATTAGTTTTATTTTTGTATTTTTTTTTTATTGTTATTCTGTTTTGAAATATTTAAAAGTACTCCATTTTTGTTTATATTTTGTAATCGGGTTTTGTTGTGTTATTTTTAATTTAATTTGCAAAGTCATAATTTTATTTGAAAGGACTTGTCTTACTTGGTAGTATGTATTTTATATCTGGGTCATGTTCTCCTTATACTATACAGGTTTTTACAAAAAACCTTAGCAGGCTATATAGGACTGGGTTGTATACATTGAAATAAATAAAAAATGATCAGTAACTTTTTTCAAATTCGGCTTAGTTTAGTCGCAATCCTCCATTTTGTTTGAACTTTTCAGAAATTCACTGTAACTCCAGAAAAAGATAAGATCTTGAGTTCAAATTTAGTGTAAATGTTTTGTATGTTACAATTTACAAGTCTACCAAACACCAAGAATTTATGTTTATAATTTTAAAAATCGTTACAAATTTTTAACGCGGAATATCTTGAAAACCGCTAACTTTACCAAAAATTTACAAGAGAGAAAAGATTTAATTTTCTTGATGATAAACAAAATGTTTTGTTTTTTTTCACTTCTTGTAGGTCAAAGGATAACCTAGTTATCGAAAAAGAAAATAGCAGGTTTTTAGTTTTTCCAATCAGGTTTGTGTTTAACTGATAATGATAATAATATATATTTTTGTGGCAACGCTAGGACTATTGAGACCTCTCTTCCACTCAACCTTGAACTACAAAATACATAAATACATAAAAATTCACTCTACAAAAAAAAATAATACTAAATAAATTATAAGTAGTGAAAAACATGGACCAAGACCGGAATTCGAACCCAGGACCTTTCCGTGGTAACACTCTGCCAACAGTTCATGTTTTTCTATTGTATTTTAGTTAAATTAACCTTTGCTGGAGAAATGTGTAAGCAAAAAAATAACAAAAATTAGTAAATAAAGAAAATACTATAAAATAATAATTCTTTTTAAAACATAATGTATAATACTGAAAAATCTTTAAATTTTCTAATTTTTGTTTTAATTTAAATAAAATTCAATTTGGCTACAATATATATATAAACACACTTACACTCTCGAATGTTTACACACATTCGAGAACACCATCCAAAACCTCCAAAGACGTCCAGAGCGTCCGAAACTACCCAAAACTGAAGCAGATACAACAACCTAAAGCCTTCTTGAACTGAACACAATCACTGATGCATTTCAAACTCTCCGGCAATGGATTCAAGAGCCTACATGTTGTCACAGTGAATGATTTATTCAACATCTCAATTCTGTAGCTGGGTATAAGTAATAATCTAGCTCCTCATCATGTGTCGGTAGAATTTAAATTTTAGCTAAAGATAAACTTTTCTGCCTGATAGCAAGGCAATCCATTGAGCAAAATAGCTAGCAATACCTACAAAATATGATTATTTTGGAAATAACTAGTTTTAGAATTGAATTTTATTAATATTATTTTGTCACACGATCGTCACATTTTAATGATGGATAAGTATTTTGTATATACTTTCCTTCCAGAGTTAGAAGAACAATGTTGGGCGTTTATTGACAACGAAGAATTGTTTTCAGAAGACAAAGCATTCATGTTATATTTAGATGCTAGGAAACATGGGAATACAGCAGTGATGGAACTGATGGTGCCAAGAATACAGACTTTTTTTCTGACACTTGTTAGTTCCAAAGAATTTGTCGAGTTAGTTCTTGAAGAGGTTTGCGTCTTTCTGAAATCCAATTACATTTGCATTCATGGGTAAGTTTTAGTAAATGATGTCAAGCTTGAAAGGGATTTTGTTTTGATAATAATTTTTCTTGATGACCATTTTAGGCCAGTCGGTAGGGGTCGATTTCGATTATCGATTTTAGGAGTACCGGACCCACGAACTAATTTCAATCTATTCCAGTTTCGTCAATTTTTGGAATATCAACATCAAATTTGTTTTACAAGTTGAGTACACCAGTATAAATATTCTTAGTAAGTATGAACGATTTTTGTCATGCTATTTTTAAAAACGAGGTGCTTGAAAATAGTCTTCTGTTTTACCTATCTCGTTTTAACTATAACACCTTTGGATTCAACGACTCCTTTTTCGACATTTTTGAACATATTGCTTTAAAAATTGGTACATAAGTTAAAAACACAATTGTTTTTTGCTATACTTATTTTAAAAACTATATTAAAAAAATTTACTAATTTTTATATGCAGCCGATTAACTCAAGCGTTTTGATGAAAAATCTAAAAAGATCTAAAATTATACTTTTTTGTTACTTGTGCTTTGAAAAGTAAATAATAAAAAAGGTTTATACTTCTTGATCGTGTTTGAATCTATATATTTAACTTGTAAAAAAACTTTCAGGTTGATATTTTAAAAAGTTTCTAAACTGGAGCTGTTTAAAATGAATTGGTGGGTCCGGTACTCCTAAAATTGATAATCGAAATCAACTCCTAGATCGGGTAGTTTTCAAGATAACAATCTGAGACTCAGCATAAATGTTTAAAATATATATTTTAACTCCAAGTTTCAATTCTATATATTAAAATTCGGCCAATTTAGAATGAGCCAAAGCTTCATATATGAATAAGATGTCCCCTTTTAGTGATTTCCCCTGCTGCAAAATACATACCTGAATTATCGAATTTTTTCCAGACAAACCATTGCTCGGACGAAATAAATACATATGACCTTTTTTGTTGAAAAATACCTCCCCTACACGGTGGTATTTTTTATTTTTCTCTATCTTCATCCCAGCTCGAAATATTAAGGATAATCGAAAAAAAATGTTAATCGATTTTTTTTTTCGACTTTAGGAAATTGATGGACTGGTAAACTTTTTTTATGTTAATCTACATAATTTAAGGTACTTATAAAAAAAAATCAGCCGTATTGCAAATTACTGGTAGTTGTAACCTATACCGACTGGGCTATTTTGTGAAAGTGTCTTTTCAATTGTGCCAAATAAAAAAATTATGATTGATGTATAAATATTTCAATTGCCTTAAATTGACATCAGCTTAATCCATTTTGCCATTCTCTTTACGAAACTGGTTAATAAATTCAAACGTCAACCTTTAAAACTATAGTTGTGGACAGCTTAACTCTGAACCAGGATCTCTTCACATCCGCTGTACATCAGTTAGACACTAGCCTTTTCCTGGTTCGGAGTTAAGTTGTCCACTATAACTACCTCCATGTGGTGTAAAATTTGTGTTGTGCTAAGAGTTTTTTAATGTTTTAATGTGTTAGCTGTAAGAGCAAATGCTCGAAATCCATGCCGTATGATAAGTAAAGATTACAGCAGAAAAGATTAGTCTGATGTACTAATTTAAGGTGAACTTGAGGTTTACTGTTAACTAAAGTAGAACCCCAATAAACGTGGATTATGATGGTGTCGAGTTTCGAGGTTGTCGAGTTATGCAAAATGCAAGAATTAATGTATGGGTTTAAATAAACACACACTTATTTCATATGAAAACTGTAAGGCGACTTTGTAAAGCCAAGCTTTTAGTTTTAAGCATCATATCACAATTAATTGCAAATTAGTACCCCAGAAGAGCCCTCCTTTTCCAATAAATTCATGAAATTTTACCTTAAACTCACATTGTTGGGATCAGCAGATAATTTTTCTGCGCAAATGCTGAGCTGTTTGACACCATAGCTCTGTTTCCATTAACTAGCCGTTAATTGCCATGAACCCATGCTCTCCTT
>JAGFPH010003070.1:117469-151505 GCA_018207615.1 Philaenus spumarius
GACATGAACTGGTGAAGTAAACAAAATAGACTTATAGTTTGGAAAACACAGTTTAAACATTGCTGTAGCCCTAGAAAGTTCTTCTATAAGTTTGGAAAATTCTATGATCTCTGTCAGTTCACCATTTGCTATGTCACAGTCCAACAGATGACTCGACCATGAACCAACCTGCCAAGGATTGGCCTACTCCAGTAGAATAGAAGATAAGCCATACCAGTGTTTTCACTCATGAATCGAGAATTTCCCTCATCTAACCTCAAAATCCCTCTTACCCGTTCAACAATATCAAAAAACTCCCTCCCGTTTCTCCATAAATAAATTCAACCAAAAGTTAGAAGCTTTATTTAATTATTTAACAAAATAATTTTTAAAATAAAATTTTCTAATCTGCCCTCTTTTGAACTTACGCCCTAGGCTATGACCTACTATGGTCTTTATGTAGGAAATCCGAGCCTGATCATCGGTCAGCGTATTTAGAAACAGGTTTAGTACATATAACACTACACAAATTTAATTTTTGAACATAGCATAATAGGAAGGAAATGTTATATTATATTGGAAATAATTATTTACAAATTGTGAAACTTATATTGAATAATAATATGGGTGAATTCAATATGTATTTGTTACAGATTCAAGCACCAGCAAACAAATATAATGAATTAAACCTTCAGAATACTGCAAGAGTTCTTCCTCAACTAGGATATGATGAGACGAAACTTTTGAAAAGAATGTTCAAAGAACAAGAACGGCTCGATATGGAATTAAAAAATCGCAAAAATAAAGACAAATATAAAGAAAACCAACACAGAACAGAAGACCTTAAGAATAAGATTGGAAACATGTTGAAAATAAACACTGACCAAATTACAAAAGTCGTGCGAGAAGAAATCAGAAATGAAAATGAGTTACGAATAAAGTCTACAAAAACTAACTTTAAAACCATGAGAGAGAAATCTGCAGTTATTATTCAGTCTGTTTTCAGAGGATATTTAGCGAGGAAATTGTTTAAGAGATTGATAGGAGAAAGAAATAAAGCAAAATGTAGAAATCTATTGAAATCAAAATCTGTTCCTATTTTACCAACAAACGTAAAAGCATACACAAATAACAATTTAAGGTAAAGTTGTGGTAATTAGTAAAATTACAGTTTTACAGCAGGAAACTTTCACTTTTATATTGTAATTATTTAGCTGATAAAATATAAACAAGTAACTAAAATATATTATTTTTAAGAATATTTTGAGCATATTTTTAAGTTAGGATCGAGTGAACCTGCTGATTGTAGGAATTATATTGTAGTTTTTCTAAGATAGGGATCCTGGAAAGTTTAAGAGTTATTATTACCCTGTAAGGCCTAAAAAACATATTATATTAGTTATATAAGCTATTGTAAATTCGTTTTCTCAGCCCAAAAACCAAAGTTTGCTCTGGTGTTATAGGTTTTTCAGGAGTGTATAATAATTGTAGCACATTCTCAAAAAGTACACAACGATGTGGTATTTCTGTTTCATGTAAATTCTCTAATCTGTGACTGTGACAGATGTGAGAGGTTAGATAAACAAAAGAACACTATACTACAACACTAAGGGATACCCTGTTATAAGAAACACCCGTCATAATGAATACGATTTTAGAAAAAAACACAAATTTCATTGAAGGATTTGCAAACTCTTCAATCATTGTTTTTGTATTCAGCAATTGAATGGGATAAATTATTACACAAACTGAATGAAAATTATGTATTTAAGAATTTTAAAAGCAAACATTGGAAAAGTCATATTGTACCATAAAATCTCATTGTATAATTCAATCCCGTTTTGACAAACAACAAAATATTAAAAGGAAAATATGTATACAAGAGGTACTTCAAAGCAAGAACAAATAAACCCTATAGAAATCAAATTAAAAGTATCCGTTATTTTGACCGACAAGGTTAGAAAAACATGACTTATCAAAAAAATCAAATGTTACGATGTTACCTGGCTGCTTGCAACGACCCGACTAACGAGGTCACAGGTGGCAAACAGGGGGTAAAGTGATGCGCACATCATCTACAGGTGTAAATATAAACCTTAGCTGTCGTAATGATAAACATTCCGGGCAAAGGTTTAAAACATAATTTTTTAAACTGATCTGTAATTTAATTTTCTACAATTTATGTTTGAGCAGTTCTGAGAAGAAAAATTATTTGAGCCCAGAATCTTTGTTCTTTCCGGAAGAAGAGTCGATACTAGTGTTTGGTGGAATGGATCCGCATACAGACTATGGTGGTACAAAAAACTCCGCCAAGAATATATACCGTTATTTACATAATTCCGAAAAGTGGGAGCTTGTGGGAGAAATGCCTGAGCCTCTTCATCACCATGGGGCTACATTTTATAAAGGCAATGTCATTATTGCAGGTATGTTACTAGAATTATTTTTAACAAATTATTGTTTATTTTGCTTATTCTAAACTAAAGATACATACAAAAATAAGAATGTTTTATTAACCCTCGATCACACTTGCTACAGGTTGATGGATAATTTTGATTTTGTGTGGTTTTCAACGGGTTTGAGGCCTTTGCGGCCTTCCTTTTTTTTATCTCTCCTAATCAATTTAAATGGTTCTTGTTGATGGATTCTCAGTTGGGTAATTGTCAATGAGTTGTTTTTGTAGTTGGCGTATCACTCCTCAGGCGTCTTAAGTTGTACAGCTCTTCAATAATTTAACTTTATTGTAAGGTAAATGTTTCTTTTTTATTATTTTTATTTTTTAAGTACAAATTTATTTATTTTGTACACATTTTACATTATATTATATCAAGGTTTATGTTTTAATTTATTAGCAAATTTCTATAGGAAAGATGAGCTATTGCAGTGACTCTTATGGTGAGACCTAAAGTTGGGAGTAAATGAGCATCGATCATGGGACATGGAAATGTTTTCAGGTGTCATTAAAAACTTTATATATATGTATATGTATTCATGTGTTCGCACTCTAACGGTCGCATTTTATGCCCAAATTTGGTACACAATGCGACGATCCGCTTTCAGCCTCCACCGCCGAAAGCCACCTGCGACGATCTGACTAGCTCTCTTTTTAATCGCCGCCGCAAGAAATTTGTTCACTATCCTGCGGACAGTATTTCTTACTATTTGAAAGGAAGTTACGTTAATGTTTGCCTATAAAGAACCTCGACTATTGTCAGGGTCGTACCATTTGGAGAACGTGTTACCCTTTTTATAACAAGTAATATCTTTTGAATATATTTATATATATACACAAAGACTACGATTATCAGCTGGTTCAGGACTACTATTATTATAAATAATAAGAAGTTATATACTTTGAACAGAGCCAACTGGCTTCTGGATTTTTTAATTATTATTCAAGCAAATTATATACATTTATTCTGAATAATTACTCAATGCGACATTAATATGAAATTTTATAATTACAAAATAAATATATTCCTTATTCTATACCTCAGAATTATGACAGAATTTAACAATAATATATGCAATTTGTAACGTAGACTGCTGTGAGAGATAGATAAAAAAGGACTTTAATATTTATAAAACTTAATTACGTTATCGATGAAATTAAAATAAACAAAATTTCTAATTGGGCCAACGATGCAATGTATGCTTGAAAAGCTATCACTGACTGTACCTTATGAGAGTTTATTTAGCGTTCCCCTTGGAGTTCCTGTAGGTCTAGAAGTTACTGCTGACTCTTTCGCCGATGACGTGTGATATATCCCTGAATTATGTATCATGAACTTCAGAGATGTCCTAGGCTCGTCTGCAGTCGCTCGGTCCCTGCACTGACAGTCTTGTTGATCGTCTGGTTTCCTCCAGGGTTCGAATAAATAACCCTTACTTGGATAAGTCCTGCTGTAGTCCTGAAGGCTGTAACCGTCTCTATTGTGTTAGGTTACGTAAAACAATTTTAATATACGAGTAGCGTGGTGACTTCCTCGGAGTACATTATGAGACTTTAAAACAATTTTAATAAACGAGTAGCGTGGTGACTTCCTCGGAGTTCATCTTATACATGCGATCTGACTCGCAGCTTTTTCGGTTCTCCCTTTAGAGGGAAAATCCTATTGCCATTTAGTTCAAATAAATTCCCTTCGTTTCCCTTACTTTAAAGGTGATTATCTTCGTTGATTCTTGAAGGAGAATTTTTTAATTATTTTTCCTGATCCCAGGATAATTAGTTTTATTAGTTAATTATTTAATACATTTTAATTATGACGATTTATTATTGTTTAATATTTAGTATGTATTTTAGGTTGTTACCACCACTGGCTAGTGGGCGGAGTCAGCTTATCTTGTGTCGGTTCAAACTAATTCCTGTCCTTTCGAAGAAATAATCGTTTCATTTTTGGTCAGTCAGAAATGCACTAGTTTTTACTGATTTTCTATAACTCCCGATCCCGTAGCTGAATTCTGGATATCTCTTCGGTTTGTTGTTCTGGACAATTTCTGGATCATCAGCAAACTCGAATTGAAGCTCTACGACTTCCGGTTCGGTATCTACTATTTTTCGCGTTTTTCGCATTTTCCCGTATCGCACTTTTCCGCGATTTCGGTTTTCCGGCATTTTTCTTAATGTTATTTGTCCCTATAGACCCAACGATTGTTTTAATGTTTTCCTTATGTTTCTATCACTTTTAGTTCTCGAGTTCTGACACTATTGGTTTTCCGAAAAAATTCATTTTGGGTACTTTAATTATAATGGATTTATTTTATTGTGTATATCTATCTCTCTGGAGCCATTTACATGACCGGTTATCATATTTTGGCAATTGCCGTTAATGTAAACTGTGTTTAGGCCTTTTCAGGCCTATACTTTCTATTTTTACTGAAATACGTTAATACTCGTGAGCTATTAACATTACATATTCTAATTTTAATTAGCTGTTATCATATTTCATTGCTCTTAACATTAATTCATTTTAATTTACCTTTTATTAATTAATTTACTTTCAATTTGATATTTATTCTTCAAAATTCAATATTTATCAAAATCTGTTTCTGTTAACTTTTAATGACGTTAATTATCTATACATTACACTTTTTACTTTTTTCAAATTCTCAAAATTACTAATTTCGGTTTTTTGTGTTACTCTTGTTTTACGCATAATTTTTACACCTTTCATTTTATCAAAAAACTTTACTTATATAAATTGATCCATTTAATTTTCTTTATACAATGATATGAAAATATCAACTATTGTTTAATATTTAATTTTTCTATTGTTTTATTGAACCTGCCCGGGCCATTATATATACATTTGGCCTGAACGAGTCGTTCTGGACCTTGCCTTCTAGGCTTGTCTAATACTGAATAAGCCTGTCTTAAAGACTTAGTAAATTTTACGATTTAATTTTTAAAAAAATTATTTTTAATAATTTGAGAATTGCGCGAGCTGAGCGAAGCCAGCCCATCGCAACTTGCCCTACCTCAAAATACTGAACAAAAGCACGCAGTACATTAGCTTATATTCAAATCAAATTCTAAATGCCTACATTTTAAAATATATTGCTCTGCTATCAGTGGCGGCTGGTGAATTATTACCTTGGGGGTTCAAATCTACCGGGGAGGGGGTCCTGCAAATTTGTTTTTAGTACTAAACATAAGAATTTCTACTTTTAGGCCTGTTTTTACTAAAATTTGGTTGTTTTAAGACATCTCTGAAAAGCGTGCAATGAGATAAAATCGGGTTACAGTTTTCGTGATAGATTGGCATATAGATATTAATTATAAATGGAAAATTGAGAACAATATTGTCTTACATAGAAGCCTATACTTTATTAATTAGTTTATTTAAGTTTTTAGTTCATAAAGTGACTCATAAATAATGAAGTGACACAAATACCTGTGTACTTTAATAGCACACTTTTCTTGAAGAGGTAAAGAAGAAAAGTTACCCTTAGCAAAGGTGTAACGCTGTTCATTCTAATAACAACACTGAACTGCAATAATATTATTTAATAATATGTCCACACTAACACAAACTTAATCCATGAACTTCATAGAATGCACAACTGACATAACCTATAAATCAAAGAAGTAAACAAACACCAACTACGTAAAGGAAAAAATAGGCGTAAGGTTTTTTTTACAAAACACTGTTGTGAACTGCAGCTTCGGCTATCTTCGGAAGGAGTCGGGAGTTGCATTTAGATTGCGGCGAAAAACAACGTTGAAACGGCTATTCCCCCACCGTTCCCCTGTACCCCCTCGCCTAGGCCAGGAGGTTCGTTCTTTGAATTGAACCAAGCAGCTGAAAACGACATAGGAGAGCTGTATTTTAACAACTTTTCGTATTTTAACAACTTTTCAATCTATATTGTTAGATTTATGAAAAAAGTACTAAATATTTATATTTGTTATACAATATTATGTTATTAACGCAATTTGCTTGGGGGTTCACTGAACCAGTGAACCTATAGCACGAGCCGCCACTGTCTGCTATAGTAAAACTACACTGTGCGATGCTCAACCGCCTCACCTTTTTATATTTTATTTAATTTACCAATTTCCCCCATCAAATAACACCTAAATGTGTTTTAGGCCTTATTTGATGTTTTGTTCTTTGTACTAGCCCGTTTGAACACCTTAAAGGTCTAGCGATGGCAAGAAAAGAAAAATCTTTTATTTTTTAGTCCTTATTAATTTATTTTACTATTAATTGGACAATTGGACCTTTCGTCCTCTTTGCAACTTTTTCTAGTACACTAGCTCAAATTTAGACTCTACTCTGGGGTCGTTCCCTTTGGAGTTAATGTTTATATGATCGGTGGATAGCTTACCTGTTAACCTTCTTATTGTTAGAGCACTGTATGAATTTAGGATATTGATTTTTGCATGCAAATAATGTAGTCTAAAAGTTCGAGAAAAACACAAATTATTTATTTACACAAAACACAAATTAATTATTTATCAAAATTACAAATTAATGATTTTAAAAATTACAAATTAACTCTGAACGTTTTAACGTTTTCAAACAAAATACTAATTAACTATTAAGTTGGTTAATATTATATTTACATTCGTCCATTAGCCATTGTGAGTAATGAAATTTGAAATGAATTTTCTTTATTTAATATCCCCTGAATTTAATTTAATTTTAAGTTATTTAATTTTGAATGTGCAAATGGAAATGTATTTATGAAAAAACTTGATTGCCTATTACTTACAGACACAAGATATTCTATGTTGATTTGTGGTTCCTATTTAGGTATGATGTCCTCTTTAAGATGTCCTTTCCTCGCTTCCAGATGGATTCTGGCTTCCTCGTTTTAAAGCTGTCTTCTCCTCGACTGCTCCAATGTTGATATCCCCTTGTCTTTACAGATGATTTCTCCTTAATTTCTGTGTCTTTTAGTAAGACCGGCCTTCTTCTTAATATTTCTTCACACGATTATTTTACGACCGGAGTTAGATCGACGGACACTTTGACGTAACTCTTCAAGATTCCTGGAGCTGAGTGATATGTTCGTGCAGAGGTAGTTCTTTCTAAACTGGCGTTGGACACTTCGTTCTCTGACCTCCTTGGGTAGTTTCAAGTTAAATGAGTAATGAGAAATGCTTATTTCTTACATTCTAAATATATTTCTTGGTTTCAATATATTTATTAATTATTTCATTAATTTTGGTGCCCTTATCTTCTCTTAATTAGGCCTTGTTTATTTGTTTTTAAATATTACAATTTCTCCATTGGCTTTGTATAGACTTGCGTAGTCCCTCCTATGATGTAAGGTCCTTTCTCTACCCCCCCCCCCCCTGGTTTCACGCTCCTGTTCGTACTTGTCTTTCACTGCATTTTGTATTGCTTTTATCCATAACTCCATAACTCTGTTGTTCATGATTTGATTTTGAAAGAGTTTTTTTACTCGAGATCGTTTTCTGATTCCTACCTCGTTTGAGTGGTGTTTCTATTCCTTTACTTATTCACTTCGAAAGTTTTTGCTTTATATTCTAAAATAACTTTTTGTAAATTTTACAATTTTGAAATTTTCTTTTTCTTACCTGCTTGGCCTCATCTTGAAACGCGCTAAACTGTTTCTGGATTTTTCGTAACTTGATTAGGTTTTGAGATAAGCCCTTTTTCTTTCTTTAACAATATACCTAATTAATATATCTACTTTTTTGTGTGGCAAAATAAAAGAGTTACTAAAAGCCCATGATTTAGTAACAAAAATAAATACCCACTAACAACATTTCAGATTGTAGTCAAAAACAATTCAGAGCTGTTGACGACGCACGGTTAAGATGGCGGCCAGTCAGGCTGGCCATCCGAGCTATGAGGATGTTTAATTCGGCAAATATTCAGAGCTGACTGAGATTAGCGTGTGGCCAGCAGTACTCGCTATCCGAGCGCAAAGAGTTAAATTCAATTTACAAGAAACTCGTATATTTGAATGTTATATTTCTTTCCGAAACCAAAGATCTTTATTATTGCTGTCAAAACAGCCTAGTCCTAGATAAATTTAGTCGTGTCACTTGTAAATAAATAATTCTATGAATTTTGAAAATTTGTGTTATGAAAGTCTTCAGTTAGGAAGGAATGTGCCTACACGTAACGTTTGTCAAAAATTTTATTTTAAATTATTTTGCTGACAATTACATGAGCTGAACGATCTCATACTCTCTCCTAATTGTTACGATAAATTGATTTCTTTAACAACAAATAAATAAATTTATTTCCAATAGGTGGAAGAACACCAGAGCAAACGTACAACAATAGTGATGCTGTTACAAGGACGGTTTGGTGTTTTGATCCAGCAACTCGTGGTTGGTCCCATATGCCAAGTCTGCTTCATCCACGTACAACCTTTGGTTTTATAACATGCAAGGGGAAACTGTATGCCATTGGTGGTCAGGATCATAAAAATAGGTAATTTCCCTCCATGTGATGTTTTTCATATTAACCCTTCCCGCGCTATGGAAATTTCGGACCATTCACACTGTAACGCTACATACCCTCAAAAAATTAAGTTCTCGATAAGTCAACGCTAATTTGTTTTCGATTTTCTTAAACCAAAAAATGAGACATGGGAGGAAAAAATAGTTTGTATAATCAAAGTTGGTTTATTTCGCACGGAGTCTGCAAGTGATCTGACTTGCGAGTTAGTTCGACTACAGCGTTAGCGTTACTCGAAACAGAGTACAAGAGGTGTAGCCTGCCAACTTAGGTGCTCCTCCCACAACAGTCGGAGGGCGGAGTCGACCGCCATTATGTGTTTTAACCAAGGGATATGTTACCAAATAACTGCTGCACTCAAGCGCCAAAATTGAAAACTACTTAGACCTGACAATATACTCAATGTTTAAAAGCGAATATATTTGTTCACAGCGTTTTGAGCAAAGTCAAACTTAGCGGTTATATTCGTCTACAGCGCGAGAAGGGTTAAAGGATTTACCACGATTATTTAGTATTTCTACCACCTTGGTCCGATTTTGCCCAATAACAAACTCAACCGAGACTTTTCATCTATATCGTTGTTTAGCTGACAATTACTGGCTAATTAATACTTCAGTAACTTTACAAAAAGTGACAAAAAGAGACCCTTAGTACTTAGGCAGTTTTTTTTTTAGATATGCGGTGTTGTTTCTTGGCAGTCTGAGTTGTATATTTAGGCGGTTTTATTTTCGTGCAATGGTGCTGCTATCTCTAGGATTTTTGCAGTAAACATTGTATTAGACAATGTGAAACATCCACCAGAATGTGTTGGAATCAATGTGAACAGAATGCGTTTAAGTAAATTTTGTTAAAAATGTCAGTTAGACTGTATTAGACGATATATTTTCCGTATCAGTCTGGAATTAATTTGTGAAAATATACACACTATTGAGTTGACTATAGTTTTGAGGTGTACAGAGAATGAGACAAAACACCAGATGCAAATTTTCCTGAAGTCGCACTATGGTAAAGACTGATCAGCAGTTCATGAAGATCAAGATGATATAGTTTTTTGAAATTTTATCAATCTAAGGTTACTTAATAATGTAATATTTGACCCGAAAATGTATGCATTTGAACTTGGCATGCCCTCAGCTGTTTTTATTGTTGACAAGCGCTCATAATGTTTTTAACGTGAATAGTAGCGTTGAATTCAGAGATTTTTTTACTCCACTTGGCATTACCACTCTGTTCAACCGGTAGTACACTTTACAATATTTAGATACTGTAATAAATATTTTATACTTGCTGTTGTCTTCTCTGACACTGATTAAATGTAGTGATTTTCATTAGTTTGTTGAATAGTTTTTGAAAAACTGTTTCTAATGCAGCTTCTTAAATATTTAGATAAATTTAATATTCTTTGTTGTAGCCAATATGGCTTTCAAAAAGGAAAGTCCACAATTGATGCAGTAGTCAAGTTAATGGACTTCTTATTGGAAGATCTTGATAAAAAAAGGGAAGTTATGAGCATTTTCCTGGACCTCTCTAAAGCTTTTGATTGTGTTGATTTTAATTTGTTACTTAAGAAATGCGAAAATATTGGTATTAGAGGGATTCCATTACTATGGATAAACTCATATCTTTCCAATAGAACACAGCGTGTCAATGTTGCAGGAAGGCTGTCTAAAGAGACTGAGCTGAGACAAGGAGTCCCGCAAGGATCTGTTCTCGGCCCAGTGTTATTTTTACTCTATATTAATGATTTGTCATCATCAGTAAATGCGGATAGGGTAATTCAATTTGCTGATAATACAACACTATGTTTTCAAGCAGATTCTGTTCAACAATTGGAGCAGAAGGCTTTCATACAAGTCAATGCCACTGGACAGTATTTTGCTGAAAACTATTTAACAATCAATCCATGTAAAACTAAGTACATAAACTTCAGTAGAAAGCATAGCTCAAATCTGACACCAAGTGTCATGCTAGGTGATAGTATACTTGAAGAAGTGCAATCAATAAAATTTTTGGGTCTTCTAATTGATGACAAGTTGAACTGGAATGACCACATTAGCAATATCAGTGCAAAAATTAGCTCAGGTATATTTTGTACTGAGAAGTTTGAAGCCATACTGTGGCAGATCGATACTTTTAACAGCCTATTATGGGCTAGTGTATCATTATTTGAACTATGGAGTTCTTCTTTGGGGAAACTCATCAGTTCAAAACATGAAAAGAGTGTTTGTCTTGCAAAAAAGAGCCATAAGGCTTATTGCAGGGCTACATAAAAAACAAAGTTGTAAAAACTATTTCAAGAATTATGGAGTACTTACACTTCCATGTATTTACATACTTGAAGTGTTGCTTTTTTTTAAATTTAAGTGTGATCATGTCCAAAATATGGATATACACAACTACAGCACCAGACAAGCTTGTGAGTATCGTGCCAAACAGCACAGGTTAAATTTATACAGTAAACTTCCCTCACAAGCTGGTGCAAAGTTCATGAATAAGCTTCCTAAAAGCATTCAAAATTCCCCAAACTATAAGATTTTTAAAAACAGTCTTAGACAATTTCTATTGTCTGGATCCTTTTACTCGGTGGAGGAGTTTCTGCATCATGATGATATTTTGTGATTGATGTGATCTCTTTTTTTTTTGTGCTTTGTGTTATTGTATTGTCTCATTTTAACTGTGTTGTGTGTTGATACTTTATTTCAATTTCTTTAAATTTAAGTAAGGATTTTGGAATAAAATAATATGTACTTTTGTAATTCACTTGTAGGATATCTTTGTTGTTTTGTTTATTCTGTTTATTTATATTCTCTATATTATATTATTTACTTAAAATTAATTGATACAACTTGTCCTATACAAAATGTAAAAATTGTCAAAAGGATAAATAAATTGAATTGAAAAGAGAACAACATAATATTACTTAAACCCTTTCAGGAGTAATGAGGTCATGAGCAGTGACTTCTGAAACCTGAAAATTCCTAGAGTAGGTACCTAGTGAACAAAATTTCTTTGAATTTGATAAATCTCAAACATGTCATTTGCTATGGTACAAAACAAAATAAAATGGGCAAATTGTATCAAAAAACTTACAAAATGAATAACAAATTAAATATTTATTAAATATTTTCTTTGTATAAAAATCTTCAAAACAAGGGTATATACTCAACTGCACATCACAATAAGGTCACTAATAGTCCAAGAATATTAGTCAAATGAGGGCAAGAATCTCGGAATGAGAGATAGTCAGCTATAAACTTGTATAAACCTTTATTTTGTCACCCTAAAACTTAATTATCTCAAAACCTACTTATCGTAGGGTGTCCACGTCTACAGATCAAAGGTCAAAGGTCAAAAAATCGATTTTTTACACATTTATTGCAAATATTTCGTTTTCTATGGGTTTTATGCTATTTGTTTTTATTACAAATATTGTAGAAGATTGAATTCTCTACAACTTTTGTTAAACATTTTTTTTATATCTTGAACCATTTTCGAGATAGAGGGCAGAGCGCGTGCAGTGTTTAACTATTTAGAGTATCATTGTATCATTCGAGGTCAACCTGTAGTCCCGATTAAAAACACGCCGTATAAAGTTTATAAATTATTGATAAATATATAATTCTAAATTTACATTTAATTTAATTGATAAATTTGCATTTTTTACTAACTATTACGTTATAATTAATATTGTTTTCAATAATTCAGTATCTATTCATTTAATAACACTTACCTACTCGTGTAATTATAAAGTTATTAAGGGGAAAACTTTAATTACATTTTAAGTAGAAAATAATTAAGTACATCTTCATTGAAATCCATAAACTTACTATAGATTCTTTTAAAACGTTAAAAAATATACCTGGGACAACGGAGCTCTATTGAATAGTACGAACCTTTCTATTGATAGCCAAATAAGAAAGAACAGATGTTCAATTGCTTACTCACGACCGGTTTCTTTTTCAAGGAACCACTGTTATTCGTTAGTTTTGAATCGTACCTTGGTAACTACGGACGTACAATTTCAAGACTTATGGATATTTTGTGTTTTATAATATGTAAAAAGTCAGATTCGGAATGTGAATCATTAGTGAATGTAGTGCGTGGTATAAAAACTCTGAGGACTGCAAGTATCGAACGAAACAACGGTCTTATTGATTATTTGAAAACGGTAACCGCTGTACAAGTGCATGAAAAGTGCCGAACTGTTTACACTAGCAAAAATTGTATACTAGCAGCAAAACGGAGACTAGAACAAGACGAAACTACAGCTTCTCCAACTGCTTCGCATAAGTGAAGTGTTTGATTTCAAGAAGCAGTGTTTATTTTGTGGTGAAATAGCCGACGAGGCCGCAGAGCCAAAGAAAACAGAAAACTATAGAAGCAAGTTAAGTACAGTGAGTACTCTTGAGTTTAAAGACAATTTTATAAAGCAGAAGAACGTGGTGATACTTTCGGAGAATTGGTGAAAAATCGTATATTTTTTCAATATGATTTAATTGCTGCTGAAGCTAAATACCATGCTATTTGTTATACGAATTTCTTCACTAATAAAGTACCATCGTCTCATCCGAAACTTCGTCAAGATAATCAAGTTTCAGAAGCTATGATAGAGATTTTCAATTACATAGAAAATAATAACAATTCACAATTTACAATAAAAATTTTAGCTTGCGGCCAGTGCTTTAGCTTGTCTTAATGCTTCACCATATCAGAGTGATATCAATGAAGACGGTACTTTTGACCCCAAAATCCTGGAAGAACTGGAGACAAAAATGTCGTTGGAGATGAGAACACAGAGGAATTTAAAATTTTACAGCGACTGGAAGACGATGATGAAGAAGAAGAAGAAAATAGAAATTAGAACTTGTAGTTCTTATTATTCAATTTTTTAATTTCAATGTTCATAAATGTATGAAATGGTATTTAGCAATAAAAAAATTAATTAAAAATTTAATTCTTTTCTGTTTATTTAGTTAGGAAGTAATTAGTATAAAATAAGATAAGAATTAAAAAATAATTTAAGTATTTCCCGTAGTAACTTTATAATTACACGAGTAGGGAAGTGTTATTAAATGAATAGATACTGAATTATTGAAAAAAATATTAATTATAACGTAATAGTTAATAAAAAATGCAAACTATTTAGAATTATATATTTATCAATAATTTATAAACTTTATAGGGTGTGTTTTTAATCGGGACTACAGGTTGACCTCGAATGATACTCTAAATATTTCTACACTGCGCGCGCTCTGCCCTCTATCTCGAAAATGGTTCAAGATATAAAAAAAATGTTTAACCCTTTGAGTGCCACGGCCGTTTCGCCAAGTCATATGCATAAAGTGCCGGACCAAAACCAACACTTTTGCAAGCGTCTGGGGAAAAAATCATAAAAAAACTATTCAACCAATTTGGATAATTTTTTGTTTTATTTTGTTGGTAATAGTTTGAAGAACAAAATACATCTAAAAATGTAGTTCTAAATTAATATACATACAAAATTATGTTGCATAAACAAATTTTTTTTTTTTTAAGTTTGAAGTGAAATTTGGTGAATACAGTATTTTTTAATATTTTTTTGCGTTATACCACAAGAAAGAACATGAAAAATACATAAAAAAACATATATAATATATTATGTTATAGTGAAATTTGCCATGATTACACAATACAAACATAACACTGGGTAGACGATGGCACTTTATGCGCATTTTATATCGTCTACTATGTAGACGCTGCGGCACTCAAAGGGTTAAACAAAAGTTGAATACCCTTTGATTTGTTTACCTTTGACCTTGGAATATCTGTAGACGCGGACATCCTACGATAAGTAGGTTTTGAGACAAGTTTTAGGGTGTCAAAATAAAGGTTTATATAAGTTTATATAGCTGACTATCTCTCATTCCGAGGTGAAACCCCTAATATTCCTGGACTATGATAGGCTGTGTCTTTTTACTTTTTATTGTTGTATTCAACAAACAAAGCATTGCTTTGAAACTTCCTTGTTTGTCCATCTGGTGTTGGAAGATAATGAGGAAAGTGGCATGTGTCAAGCGCATTGGTTGTTTGTTGCTGCTTGGTACTCCTACTGGTGTCTGGACAATAGCACTTTCTTTTCTCTGTGTGTGATGTATCTTGGAAAAATTTTATTATTCAAGAGCTATACAATACCAATATATACTACAAAATAGAGCAGTAATAGTGTACAGGCGATGATTGGTTTAAACAATTTTATCCGGCAAATAGTGCACAACACCTGTGCAGCCTTACAACCAGATGGTTGGTTCTAAGAACAATAGACAGTGAATCATTTGTTCCTAAATAGCAAACCGAACCGAAAAATATGATGTTCATCGCTTCATATTCATGAGTAGAAAATAAGTAAATATTATTAACATGTGCTAATTTATACAGTTGGTATTGAATGATATTTTTAGTTTAATGAATTTATAAATATAAGGTTTTTCAGATTTTTGAAATCAGTTGAAATGTATGATCCTTGCAATGGTCGTTGGACTTTTGTTAGTAATTTACAAATTGGTAGATCAGGACTTGCTGCGGCAAAATTTAAAGATCAGATCTGGGTTGCTGGCGGCATAGTGGATATACAGAAAAATGCTTATATTTGTACTTCATCGGTGGAGGCTTTCGACTACACTCGAAATAAGTAAGTCACTTTACTGTTTACAGTAGTACTATGCAAGTGTCCTGCGTATTTGTGGGCGAAATTTTCTATTTTAGTTAGAACCTTTACTAAAAAAGGGTGACTCTAACCGGTTTAGATATTTTTGAGATTTTGTACCTAAAAATAAACAAAAATGTTCATATGGACATAAGTCCATTAAAATGCTTTGTTTTCCAACTGTTGGCCATTTTTTATTTCATGTTAATGATAACTAGAAATTAGTAAGCTTAAAAGTTTAACTGCCCCCATCTGGTGTGATTAAGCAGCAACCTTTTTATTTGTAGAAGCTATAGTTCTTCCTGAAACTGGGTAGGGTTCACAATAGCTTCCCCTTTTTGCTAGCTTCAATGGAATAGGCATGTTTATGTTTGCCTTTGTAATCTGTAAACTTCAGCAATTAACACATAAGCTATTAGATTAGGTTCATCTGATCCGTGACAAAGTGTCACACAGCCTTAGTTTTCAAAATGCACAAATAGTGAATAACTAAATTAATTTCAGTCACAAATTGTCATGAGTTAATAAAGTGCCTTCAAATATGTGCTAAATATCTACAACACCAGGTAAAACACTTTTATTTATTATACAGTAGAGCATCGATAATCCGAACGTCAATAATCCGAAACATCAAAAATCCGAACGCATTCCGAGGCAGCCCCTGCAAAAATTTTGTTTTCGTTTTCGCAAATTCCAATTATTGCGTTGTTAAAAATTTCACAAAAATCTTCATCGCAGTTTGACATTATTATCTCTTTTTAAACTCTTCTTAATTAATACCTGCTCTAACACACCCTCACAACAGACTGGCTGTCAGTATCTATTTTCACTGTCACGCTAATAAGCTGCTTTAGTGCTAGCAGTAAACATACAGAAAGTTCATTAATTTCTCTTTGTGTAATAACAGTGTGTCGTACATACAGTAGTGTATTATACAGTATTTTTTTTTCGTTTGTGTTAACTATAATGTACAAGTGAACCTTTAATTATGTACTGTACTGTAGTTGAGAGTTACAAGTGTAATCATGTTGGCCCTACTGTGTACGTGCAGGTTCTTCTAAATCATAATATGTAAGTAGTCTTACATACTGTATTGTAGTTACATTACTGCTTGTACTGTTTAATCACTTTAATCGATTAAAGGGGATATATTATATCTATACTAATATTATAAAGAGGTAAAGTTTGTTTTTTTGGTTGTTTGTTTGTATGTAGGGGGTAATCTCTGGTACTACTGAACCGATTGAAAAAATAGTTTTACTAATAAAAAGCTACACTGGCCCTGAGTAACATTGGCTATAATTCATTTAGATAAAAACTGTTTTTTATTTCAATATTTGTAAATTTAATCGGAATAAATTTTTAGGTTAGGCCTAGAATGATAAACCAACACATGTATTTACATTTATTACCATAGCAAACAATTGAATAAAATAACAGATGCTATAGCTGTTTGCTCCTATATTTCCATTAACCGCTGATTTCAAAATTCAAAGCAATTATTTTTGTATTTCTAGCTTTTATAAGTTAGGGTTTTAAAGTGTAGGCCTGAGCCTTGCTGGTTCTTTTAATCATTATTATAACACTGCTGTTATAAAGAATAAGAAATAATTTGATTTGAACATTTAACATTATTTACTATCTTAGTTTTTAGGTTATTATTAATCCTACACCTTTAATATAAATAAAACATAACATGTTTTTAGAAGGTTCCATTGTGGGTTTGGGTGCGGAGCACGCAGGGGTCTCCCCTAGTATATATATAAAAGCGAAATACCACTGACTGACTCATCACAGTATCTCAAAAACCATATCACCTAGGAACTTGAAATTTGGTACAAATATTGCTCGTAGGCGTTAGAGGCGCACTAAGAAAGGATTTTAAAATATTTTGCCTATAAGGGTTGAAACCACTCATAAAACCATAAATATTGTTTGTTATATAACTCTAAAACTATATCACCTAGAAACGTGAAATTAGGTACACACATTGTTCATAGGCGTTAGAGGCGACCTAAGAAAGGATTTTAAAATATTTGGCCTTTAAGGGTTGAAACACCCCTAAAACCATATATATTGTTTGTTATGTATCTCAAAAACCATATCAACTAGGAACGTGAAGTTTGGTACACGTATTTGTTATAGGGGCTAGAGACGCACTAAGAAAACATTCGGCCTTTAAGGGTTGAAATAACCCCTAAAACAATAAATATACATTTTTTTATTTTCCTGAAGGGTAGAGAGCAGATATTTTGTACATTTATTTCTTTCAAGATACTTATAAAATATAACCCAGTTTTACATTTTAAAAACAATAATTATTAATTAATATCCCTTCCTTAAAGCTAGAAAGCTAAAATTTGGCACTCATTAATTTAAAAAAAAACTATTTAAAGACGTAAGCTGATCAAAACTATCCCGATTTATGGATTCACATATTAAAGACATATCTGGGCGATCTGCAACGTCCAGCTAAGTCTGTAATTTACCAGTGTTTTGATTTAGCTTTCAAAAGAAGACACTCTTCACTCTGAATTCTTTGTTTTTTTATTTTGATTTAATTTATTCAGTCCACGTAACGTGACGAAAACGACTGACGGGCCACCAGTGAAAAAGAAATTCCAAATTAATTCAAAATACATGTAATAATTCATTTTCGTGAAATAAAGGATAAAAGAAAATGAACAAATTACAATTATCTAACTTAGTGATTCAAAAAAAAAATATTTCCAACTTTGAAGCAATTATTTTTGTATTTCTAACTTTTAGGAGTATTGCTGGTTATTTTAACCTTTATCATAACTGCTGTTCAAAATATGAAATAATTTGATTTGAATATTTAACATTATTTACCACCTTAGTTTTGGGGTTATTAATAATCCTACACCTTTATTAAAAAGAAAACATAACATGATTATGTGTATAGAAGATTCCAACGGGGTTGGCGTCCGAAAAAATGTCATTGGTATTATGAGTGAAAAATTTCCGTTTAAAATTTAAAGGCTCTAAAATTCACATGCTCTAAAATTTAAAGGCGAGACACCTGATGGCATGTGCTGTAATTCCGGTAACATACCGCTCGCAACTTTACAACCTCCACCAGAACCACTATATAATTTACTTATTGGCGATCACCCTGAGCAAGGCCACGTCAATGATCGCACTAGACGGTACAATGGTTGCTTTCAGATGACATCTTTTGGTGCTAAACCGATTGTTGAAGATGGTTTTATGCCAACTTTAAAAGTGCAAAGCCAAGTTTACCATTTATATGAAAGACACATTTCATTTTTTTTTTTTTTGCAGAAGTCAAACTATTGTTAATTAAACAGCTGCAAGATATGCTTCATAATGAAAATAAGTATATTAGAGATTTATAAACTGCTATAGATAAGGTACAGTACCAGAGAATTGTGAATATTTTCAAATAATGATTCACCTTGGCAGAAAGCCTACCAATGCTCATAGAGATTGTTATAGTGCTCCCACATCTAATGAGAAAGCTTTAGTAATAGTTTGACAGCAGTTCGAAAAGCGGGATATTATTGTTCAAAGCCACGATAATAAACTACATCACATCAGTGAACTTCGTTGATCTTATGATGCACTACAATATCCGCTTGTGTTTTGTCATGGAGAAGATGGATATCTAATAGATATTTCACAATGTGATCCTACACAATGAAACTTCCTTTACAAAAATATATCTGCGGCCAGTCATTATGTCTGCATAGTTATGGAGAGGGAAGGAGAAAATAACTATTTGTTTCGTTATGGTGCTTTATTTAGTCAGTGTTTAGTTATCATAATATGTTTAATTATGTTAATTAATTGTTACAATATATAAAATACTAGTTCATGCATATACCGTGGACCTCCTCTAAAAAAAGATGACAGTTGGAAAAAAATTGTCCAAGTTGATCTGTTTGAACGTTTGGTTTTCCTATGGTGTCTTTTAAATGAATAAAGACCTGCCTTAGCCTTTTTTTAATGATAACTAAACACTGACTAAATAAAGCACCATAACGAAACAAATAGTTACTTTTTCCTTCCCTCTCCATAACTATGCAGACCTAAAGACTGGAAGCAGATATATTTTTGTAAAGGAAGTTTCGTTGTGTAGGATCACATTGTGAAATGTCTATTAGATATCCATCTTCCCCATGACAAAAGCTTTTCGAACTGTGGTCCAACTATTACTAAAGCTTTCTCATTAGATGTGGGAGCACTATAACAACCTCTATGTGCATTGGTAGGCTTTCTGCCAACGTGAATCATTATTTGAAAATATTCGCAATTCTCTGGTACGGTACCTTATTTATAGCAGTTTATATATTATCTCTAATATACTTATTTTCACTATGAAGCATGTCTTGCAGCTGTTTAATTAACAGTAGTTTGACTTCTGGTAGTTGGAGCACATAAGTTGACGTCCTTTTTGATTTTTTCCAGCAAAAAAAATTTGCAAAAGTTAATTAATTATCGTATGCTGAATCTAATTGGTCAATCAACTGACAGTCTGGTGTTTATTTTCTATCAGGACTATTTTTCACAGTAACAGGGCGCCTCCTGATGTGTCGCCTTCTACGTCTAGAATGGCTTCTGCCTCGCTTTCTTCGACGAGCAGAATCGATGTTATCACTTAATTCGGAACTCTCTCTGTGCTGCCTAGAATGTCGCCTAATTCCTCGCCCAGAACGGCTTGTCCTCCGTCTACGCCTAGAATGACTTGTCTTCCGTCTTCGCCTTCTCGCTTCAGTAAATTTTCCACCTGTAATGTATTTACCACCAGAAACTTTTACAAGGCCTTTAGTGACGCAATTGCCACTGATCTACGAAGTAAAGCCCTATCAATTATTTGACCATCCCTATTGATATAATGCGTAATTTTTTAAACGTTACCCCTTTTGGTTCATTTAGGGCCTTTATAGCAGCCAAGCGGTTTGCATTAACACTCTACGTGGTGCCATGCTTACAAAAATTTTAATATAAGTAGCTATCTACACACAAAATTTAACCAATACTGTTTTTATTTAAATTCATTCATCACCTAAGAAACCAAAATCTTTCCAGTATTGTTACATTTTAATTGTTATAGTATAGTTTATTGAATCTTTATATTTCTGTAGTCATCGCTATAATATATCTATATATATATATATATATATATATAAGAGTCAAATACCACTCACTGACTCATGACGACTACTCAAAAACTACTGACCGGATTGTAATGAAACTTGGAATATAGCTTCCTCTAGGGTCCTAGGTGCTCGCTTTTAAAAAAAATCAATATTTTAGTGGGATTTGGTGGCAAAGTTGCTAGAAAAAACACCGAACGAATTGGAACGAAATTTGGTATGTAGCTTCCTCTAGGGCCCTAGGTGCTCTCGCTAAGAAAAGTTTTCAACAAATTCGAAATTTTAGGGGAGGGGTTTGGTGGGTCGAAGTTACTAAAAAAAACAAACCACCAAACAGATTTGAATGACATTTGGTATGTAACTTCCTCTAGGGCCCTAGGTGCTCGCTAAGAAAGGTTTTCAACAAATTCAAAATTTTAGTTGGTTTGTGGGGTCAAAGTTACTAAAAATCCCCATAAGAAATACATAGTGTAATATAAATAATATATAAAAATAGTAATATATAAAAATATATTTATTGATATATATATATATTTTTTTTTTAATATACATTTAACTTTGATTTGTCTACCCTGCAAAGCCGGATCGGGCCAGCTATTATTATATATTTTAGCTTAAATGGCATTTTCTTGGTTATTTTCAAAAATCCAAACAAATTGATTATCCGAATCCCCTTGGTTCCAATTAGTTCGGATTTTCGACGCTCTACTGTAGTTTGGTCTGTTTAGAAGCTAGATATCTGAAAAATTCTATAATTAATCCTTCTTGTTAAAATAATGTATAACTTGTTTTCTGTAATTAATTAGTTTTAGCTTAATAGTGAAACTAAATAGCCTTATTTTATATTTTTGAAATAGCCTAAGGACATATCATTTTTTTTTTATAACCTAAAGGTGAACTAATTTGAATAATCTTTATCAATATAAGGTAAATTTCCTGTAACCTTTTATGCTTTAACAGTGAATAATTCAAGGTATATTCATATAAACTTAATTACAGCATAATTAAAGCAATATTGATTATTTTTAATATACAAAGGCCTAGTGATAATTTTATTGCAGAATGGTTCATTTGAACTGTAAACTTTTCCAGTTTAAAGAATAATTTAATTAAATCTAATGTCTTGGTGTAGTTCGCCACATGGTCAAATTGTGCAAGATGAAACCAATTTCAACAGGAAAGACACTACAGCTTATGGTTGCTGTACTGTAGTTTGCTGATATTCAATCTCAAACACGCTCAATGTTGTTCTTTTTTAAGTTCTTTAAGGAAAACTAATTCCTGTATTGTATTTTATCTACAGTATATCTGGTCCAAGTTCCTGGCTACAAAATGTTTGCTTCATTTGGCTTATAAAAAAAAACTACCAACCTTGCATCAGCTGTTGCTACAAACTACAACACTGCTCAGCAATAATGTGATAAGTTACTTGTTTAACTGGTTACACTATTAAACATTTATGAACAGCAACGTTTTTGTCCATATATAACAGGCTCATAATTAATTGTCAATGCAATTTTAACTCTCATTCTTGTCTGTCTGTTTATTTGTCTATTCGATTTTAAACTTAGTTCTCAATGAGCTAGAGATTTGACACTTTACATACAACTCCCAACTGAAGACTAAAAATCATAAAATATTATTCAATTAAAAATAATTAATAAGCAGAGTTTTTAAAACTGACTAAAAAGAATACAGTAATTTCTCCTAGCCATGCAAATTAATACAGATTTAGTCTGTTTTAAAACCGTGGTATATTATTAAATTTGATTTTTAGTTTATATTATATTGTTTTATTACTTAAGATGACATAATAATTGAAACCAGTCACATTGTACTCAGCTTAAAAGTAGGAGGAATTCACTAAATGACAGACATTAATAATAAATTAGAACTTTGGAGTGGAAAAGTGGGTTTTTGCGGAGACAGCCGAAATACGCCAATTTTCAACTGGCGCTTGAGCCCGAACGGTTTATCGGAGAAAATAACTTATGGAATGAAATTTGTAGTACATTTTATGTTCATTCTTTTTTAATAAGAAAGTTATTTACGAAAAGTTGATAGTTTTCGAGTTAAAAGCAAAAAACCGCCAAAACTCGTGGTTTTTGACGTGTTTTTCCATTTTTTTCAATGATGCGTCACGAAATTTTGTAGGCAAACCTCAGATTCGGAGTCAGCACCCCAAAAAACATGTAGAAAGGAAGAAATCAAAACTACCCCAAAACTTTCCCGCCAGAGGCTCTTTTAAGCACAAATTGACTGTGTAGTTAAGTTTTTATATTTATACCAAGCAAATGGATTTTTCAGTATTATCTACTTCTTTTATATTATTATTTATAATAATGCAATGTTTCTAATTTCTTTGCTGGTAAAATATTTGAAAAGGCTGAAATGTTCTATCATTTCTAGTACTTTTACAACCAGTGTTTCTTAAATTGTATGTAACTAATCTGACTGGTCAGTTGCACTTTATGTTGATAGTTAGTATTGGGCTCACCAGAGGGTTAATTATGCTAAATCAATTGTTTATACTATTTGTTATTAGTATACCAAGATCCAAATTTTACTATGTAAACATTTTAAAATCAAATATCTCAAATATTGTTTGGAATATTTAAGGATAAAAAATATTAATTAAAAAAAAAGAATCATTAATTGCTTGAATGACAACCTGCTGACAGATTGTCTAAAGAAAATTAAAATTTTGGCCTATACCAAAAGCAAGGAAGGGTCAATATGAAAGCTTGTTACTCAGGTAAGGTGTATTTAATTGCCTTTTGATTGCTTGATGAGATATCTCGGCGTAAATATTGACAGTTTAAGTCAAAGTATTTTGGCCCAGAAGAAAAACCATGGCGACTAAAAAATGTTATCAAATTGTTTTAAATATATATAGATTGTTTTATCTAAAGTAACATATTGTTTGTAATCTGATGCCCAATATCATATTATATTATTTAAAAGTAAGTAATTTTTTTTAAATGAGCTATTTTTTTACATAAAGTGTGTAAACTATATTTTTTAGTCCTGTACGCAGTATTTAAGCTGTAGTTTCAAGTTAAATGTTGGATGGAACCAGGGTCGGATTGAGGCATGTTCCCGGGCACATTTTAGGGGGGCATGTGAATTTTGTCAACAAAATAAATTTTATACATACTTAATACTGACAAAATAAAATATCCTAGTACATTTATTTTTTAAGTACTCAGATCATTTGATTTGTTATACTTTTCGTTTGGTTATTTTAACAAAAAAATGTATTAAGCAAACTACCAAAAATTAGCAAGCGAGAGGAAAAACAAAGTGCATGAAATAATAAGTAAAATCTATCTTTAAAAGTAATCCTACGACAAGCAAAACTTTTCGCAATCTGATTCAACACCTTCAAAAAGTTGAAGTTCAATGAAGCAACATATGGATTTGAAAACTTATTTTTATGCCCACTGCTATGTCGTGCTATTATCTACCGAGCAAGTAGAGGTCCAAATAAAGTTGCATCCAATGCTGACGAAAACAAAGACGTCTTTTTAAAACCTCATACTACTACCACTTGTATTACCGATTGTAGTTGAAGTCGAGAAATAAATCCTGTATTGTGGAAAATTAAAGATAGTACCAGAGACTACTTTGGAAAGAAGGTATCGAACAAAATAAAGTTAAGTCAAATAAAATTGTACCAGGAGAAGGGAAGGGTATTGAGTGAGCGGCAATTTTCCTGGGTCCATGAACGCAAAACATACTGGGGGGGGGGGGGGGGTTATCAGTATGGGGGCCCACAAATCTTGTCAATATGCGACCTTTAAAATGCATTTTCAGACTCCTTGATACTAAAAACACATATTATGTAGTTTTTACAATATGTAAATCACTTTTGAGGAAAGCCTTATCTAGGAAAACCCAGAGAATGTTTTTAATTGTTGTATTTTTTACATACAGTAAGGCCTCGATAATCCGGCACGCTTGGGGATCTGGTGATGCGGGATTATCGAATATGCCGGATTATCGAGGTCTTCCTTTAAAATGGTTTAAACAGGGAATAAACTATAAATAAACGCACATGTACTGTATAGAATGGACACGCAAATTACACTTTGAAACTACGTAACAATAACTGCATAGAGAGATTGCCACTAACTGATGGGCCTCAGGTAGGGACGGCTCCATTCCCCGACTTCCATTAGTCAGTACGTGGTGGGGGTTTGCTATTTTTACTTCAGCCTGTCACAAATTCTTCGAACCCCTTTCACTTCCAAACCGTGCAAAGCGGTTTTAAATCGAACAACTATTTTCAAGAAATTCATTGTGTCTTTTTCCAAAGACGTCAATTTGTTCAAATAATCTTTATTAAGTGGAATACATTCAACAAAATACTGTCAGCAACGAAATTGTTAAACGGTCCCTTTAACCACATTGTTAATTGGTTTAACAACTGATTAGAGAGCACATTCTTTTGAATCGGTTCAATATATTGTTTTGTTAGTTCAGATATATTGTAAATTATAATCATCAATGTACAAACAAAGAAATAGTTTAATTATTATTGAACATTTAAACTGAAGCAGAATATAACATAGTAATCATAGATGTACAAACAAAGATATAGTTTAGTTATAGTTATAGTTTAATTGAACATTTAAACTGAATCAGAATATAACATTAAATGAATTGTTGCAATGGAATTTTGTTCTTATTCCTAAACTGCAGAGGTAGCGTAACAATGGATTGCATAGACAGTTTGTAAACATGGCTTGCACACTCATTTTATACATGTGATGTTGGATTTGATTGTTAATTGTTGTCAATGTTGTCATTTAATGGTTTGGCTCCTAATAGTGTCCATTTGTTTTTGTGAATGCACGTCTGTAAAAGAATGAGAAATTGAAACCAACCAAATCCGTTTTATAGTGCTGATACATACAGCAAATCTATTTGGCAATTATTAAAAACATGCAGGCAAAGGTGCAATAGGATTGCTAGCAAAAGATAACAGCAGTTTTTAGCACTGTAATTTTTATTTGCCTTGTTTTGAATTTATCGATTGATCCTTTTTTTACTCGATTTTCTCTTTAGAGGGGGTTTGAGCCCCCTCCTAGGTACGCACCTGAATCACCCTCATATGTTTAGTAACTTTTTAAACAATTATAACCAAGTAGTTTTACGATTAAACTCCAAAATTGTAATTATGTTTACAGATGGTACTCGATGAAACGTTTGCAATATCCATGTTGTTATAGTACATTATTTTCCACTGATGAAAGGTTATATTTGATTGGAGGATGTGTTGGAGATAAAAGAAACCGTGTGTTAGAAAGTACAAATATGATTGATGTGTGGAATCCACAGGGTGGAAGGTGGTGTAATAAATCTATTTTTTCCATACCTCGTCATGCACATTCTGTTTGTTGTAGAGGTAAAAATTTACTCATCATAATTTATTTAATGTTCCAGATTTTTTCTGACTTATGTTTTTGTGATTTGTGAAGGTACGAGGGTGTGATCAACAAATACGGTGTATAATTTTATTACAAACAAAATAATAAGATTATATGGAAGTTGAATTAATGTCCTTCAAAATACTTTCCTTGGCTAGTGTTGCACTTGTCCCCACGTTGAATCCATCACTGAAAGCATTTCTGGAAGGGCTTTAAGATGCTGGGTCGTGGCCATCTCAATGTTGGGAATGATGTCATTAAGTTTTCCGGTACTTACGTATTATACGGAGGCCACTAATTTTAGACGTTTTTTACTACAAACTATTTTTAGTAGTAACCTAGCAACTATACATACTGTGACTAAATACTATAGGTTAAAACTTTCGGCTATTTTTTTATTATTTTTCTTGCATTTCTGTTGTTTACTAAAACACTACCTAACCTAGCTACGTTTCAAAAAATAGTGGCCTCCGTAAAATATGTAAGTACCCGTTTCCCTTTTAGCAAGTTTTTTATTTTAAAGAAGAGCCAGAAGTCGCATGGTGCTAAATCTGATGAGTAAGGAGGAACAACTGATTGGTGTATGATGGTGTGGACAAAAAACACTTTTTCCGGATAAAAACTCACGAATCAAAAGCTAATTGTGGCACGACGCATTGTCGTGATGAAGAAGGAAGCCATTAGCCTATTTTTTCTTGTCTCTTTCCTCTAATCGCACTATGCACTATGCTCTCACTTAAAAAAAACAAAAAAAAAACAATGAGCACAACCTTGATGAACGACTTTGACTGACATGCCTTTTTAGGATGAGGAGAGTTACTGGTTTTCAATTGAAAACTCTTAATTTTTATCTCAAGGTCATAGCCATAGACCAAACTTTCATCTCCCGTTAAAATTTTGGCCATGACGTCCGAACTGCAAGAAAGCGATCCTTCAATTCTGTGCAGACTGAGACATGATTTTCCTTCTGCTCCAGTCAAAAGTCTGGGAACTAATTTTGCACTCACTCATCTCATTTGCAAATTATCAGTTAAAATGCTTATCATGGAACCGTACGAGATGTTGAGTTCTTTGGTAAGCCCTCGATTAGTAATTCGCCTGTTTGATTGAACAAGTTTGGCCACTTTTTGCACGTTTACATCTGTTTTTTTAGGTTGAAGGATTTCTGACTGTTCCTTGTCTTCATCCGACTCATTTCCGCTTTTAAATCGCTCGTACCACATGTAAACAATCTTCAGAGTTACCACATTATCGCCATACACTGATTTTAACATTTCATGAGGTTATTTGGCACTTTTTGCAACTTGAACATAACTTAATGTTAATGTGTTGTTCGAAATCCATGATGCATGGCTGACACAGTGAACATGACTTCACTCTAGCTGCTCTGGATGCTGACTGACTAGTTAGAACATGTTCAGGCTATCGGACATATTAGATCTAATGGATGCAAAATTAGCAATAATTGCTGCTATAAAAATTCTTTACCGTATTTTTGATCCCACCTTGTATAACTTTACTGCCGGTATTAAACGATCAAATTGAAAAACAGAATGAGTTACCAATAACTGGCATAATTTTGAGAAGTGATAGGGGATCTAAAACTAAGCTAAAATGTTCATTGAACATAGGTCAGGAAATGCTATGTTTTCTGTCTGTCAGTTATTTTTTATTTTTGTTTAGTTTGTTAATGGTAGCTATTAAAATTGACATTAGTAAGATTGTAAGTTTAAATTTGGTATTTAAGCATTTTTTATACTATTTTTGTGTATTTTTATCACTATACCAAGACCAAAAAGTTGACTATATGCAAAATGGCACCTGTTTAAAGTCAAATATCACAGAAACTGTAAATTTTACAATAATTTTAACTAAAGTATTTATATTTATAAATGATTGAACAATCTGGATTTTTTAATATTTCTTTACCATGAAAAATAAACAAGTTATCGTCGAAAAAACAAAAATGGGTAGCTGTCAAGAACACACAAAACGTTATGTAGGCCTACTAGTTATTTCTTATTGTACTGAACTGCGGACCTGGTAATGCTTCGCTATTGCTTGATTTTAGTACCTAAATATATGCTTAGATTAAATTAACAAACAAAATTTGGTGAGCTTATTGAAAAATTACTTTTGAAGTGAGTTGTTTTTAAAATAATATTCTTATGATTAGGACAAGTGGTTGTGCTTATATTTAACAAATGTTAATGCAATTTATTTGATATGGGTAGCTATACCATTTTAACTTTAAGGGTAGGTATTCTGTTTCATTACTTTAACTTAAGAAATTAAATTACAAATGGTTCTTTATATAACTTAGTAATAAATATTACACAAATTATAGCTTGTAGGAATTTAGTGTAATTTATGTTTATTGTATAGAGGTAGCTACCCAAATTTAATCTCTTATATTGTAGTGACCAAATTCTTTAAAAAATTCTGGTACAATATGTGTTAATTATGAAATTATTTCAGTAGTTTTGGAGCATATACAAAAAGTAAGGGTAAAAATGATTGTTTGATTTTAATGGAAGTTATATTTTGAATCACTTGAAAATATTGAATTTTTTGTATATAGATGAAATTTAGCGTAATTAACTACATTCACTGTTTTTCCTTTTTGGTAGAGCATTGATTGGTATACACACCAATCACTTAAGAAATACTTATACTTTGACTTAAGTAATTGAATTGTAAATTGTTTTTGTATCACTTAAGAATAATAATATTACACAATTTTAGTTTTATAGGTTGTAGGAATTTACTTCAATTTATATTTATTGTACCCAGGGCCGGATTTCCCAATAGGCCCAGTAGGCCCGGGCCTATGGGCGCAAGCTCCTAGGGGGCGCACAGCCAAGAGAAAAAATATTTTAAAAAATATCTAGAAATAAAAAAAAAAATAAATAGCCATAACTTAACATATTATTTGAATTGATTAAACAAAATCATTCTGATTTTGAAGTTCATTGGAACAAATAATTATTGTTGGTAAGTTCAACTATTTTTCAACATTACGCATCATACCATCAACTTCGTTACAACATTGATCTTAAACACGGGAGAACTGGAATGCTCTGCGGGTTGGATCGTTTTGTTTCAGTCCCACAAACGTGAGCTCACTATTTAATTATACATAAAATAATTACTAAAAGTGTTTTAAGACGGCATTAAATTACATCGTGGAGTGGTGTAAAAGCAATTAACATATAGGCCTGATATAATTTTTCAATAAAGGTTTTGGGGGAAGTAACTTTAACCAGACTAGGGGGCGGAAAAAATTATTGGGCCTAGGGGCGCCAAAATGCTAAATCCGGCCCTGATTGTACATGGGTGCAATTCCATTACAACCCCTTAGACTATAGTAATTATACAATGTCTAAACACTCCTGGCATTATTATGGATAAACAACTGTGAAATTTTTAGAGAAATTGGTTGAATAGTTTTTGAGTCTATTCAGGACAAAGAAACAAACATTGATTTTTATATGCAGGATGTCCCCGAACACTCTGGATTTGTTCCGGGGATCGAGACAAACATATTTCACAACATAAACATAGGTCTATGGTGCTAACTTTTTCATCTGTCTGTCTATGTGTGTTTTTTACAAAATAATTTATATCTAGAGAACGCTTTGACCGATGGAGTTCAAACTTGACATGAAGTATATAACGTCATATTTAAATCCACAAAAGGGGACCAGAGAGTTTAGGGACACTCTGTATATAGAGATTAATAACTCTGTGCCGACCACAGAGTTGAGAAGGGAACAGAGGAGCCTTTGCCATATTGGGATATCTGGCAATCATTTGCTATTACTCCCACCTCTTGGGAATCTACCTCACCTAGCCTAGTCGCCCGTCCCAGTCTTGTTCCTGTTTCTCTGCCTAGTTTACTCGCTACCTCTTGGACTTTTTTTGTTTTTGTTAGTATTCTTGTTAATTGCGTAAATGAAAAATTAAGTTGAATAATATAAGTAGGCATGGCGTTCTCATTTTAGAAACTCTTTATTATCATTTGGACTGCCACGGTAATTTATTCAAATGCCTAGGGCATTTCAGTAAATGTACGTAATTCACTGAATAGCCTCGAAACACTAAACCAGGTTTTCCTTATATCGAACGAAAATATAGAACTTGCACATTAAATCGATAGAAAAATTATTATAAAAATATAACGAATTGCAATAGATACATCGATTGCAAAATGTGCTTTCTCATTGGTTGAAACAGTTTACAATTGGTTGTCTGATTGCAAGGATTTACAGAAAACTTTATAACTAAAAAATTATAAGAGTGACGAATGATTGGAAGATTGTGGTAGAAAGTTCAAACCATGACGAATCCAATGATGTCCTTATTTTCTTCTCAAAACAAGTCTGTCTAACCGATACGAGCCTTCAAAAAGTGATGAGTTTGAGTAATTTCCTTGTGCTTTCTTGCGCGGCATCAATTGATTTAGACAACTACAATTTTACAATAATGATTACATATTTAAATATACGTTTTAGAAGAAATTTGTAAAAACAAAAACTAAAGTTTAAAACATTTTCTTTCCAATGCTGTTTGTTTTATTAAGATTGGATAGTATTTAGTTGGAGAAATATTCTATACAAATATTCTATCTGAGACTAGGCTACTCAAATGAGCAATCTGCCACTTAGATTATTGCTGATGGTCTATTTCGATCTCTATCTTATGTTAGCTGTGCATAGGTCACCGCTCAATCGTCATTTCCGTGAAAATATCAAAGTATAAAATAACCTGTTTGCATTGGCTTTGCCATGGTTGGTGAACAAATCAAGCATGGGTGGAGCCTCTAGTAAGAAATAACTAGTATGCCTATCATAATTTTGTGTGTATTTTTGACAACTACCCATTTTCTTGCCAATGCTCGTCCAAACAATGCCATCACATAGAAATATTACTATTTGTAGTTAGCAAAAGAAAATACATTCTTATCTAAATGTTTTCTTTTCTAATGTATATGAAACAAAATGCCCTGTAAAACATAATTCAGATACTCAAATGCTAATCATAGCAGATTTTTGAATTTGTTCCCAGCTGGCTATTTACCTAATTTTTGTAAGTTAGATTCATGATCATGGTGGAACAGCATAAAACAAGTAAATTAAACACTAGTGAATAAGCTCAAACCTGCACAACTATGTTTGAAGTTTACTGTAGCAAACTGGCATGATCGTACCAACCACTGTGCCACACGCCGCTCCCTGCCATTACTAATTTTGCTTATAATATTAACTATTAACAAACAAATAGTGTCCTAATAAACAAAATTAATTTCAGATAAACAAGTAATAATCATAGGTGGAGTTTCTGCTAAATTAATGAGAGGATTAAAATCAGTAGAATGTTGGGACACGGAAGAGGATGTGGTAATGGAATTGGCCAAATTACCAAACGTTCTCTCCGGCCAATGTTCTATTTCCTTACCTCCAGCATCACTACTTTGATACTTTTGACTTAAACCCACGGAAGGGGGTTATAACAGAAAGAAAACCATTGAATCAAATCAATGGTAGTGGCAGAGTGTAAATATGACAGGCATTGTAGATGGATGAACCTGTAGTACGCAAGTTTTATAAATGGAAACTCATATGAAATTGAATACCAATACATTAAAAACCTGTACCAACTTAGAGTAATATGATTTGGGAAAACAATTTGTACATTTTAAAAGCAAAAAAGTGTGTTTAAAGTTGATTTTTAGTGAATAAAATTTATTATGTCCGTCTATGTGACTTTTATTATAAAGTACTTTACTTACGGTACTTATTCCATGACGCGTTTCGGAACTGGTTCCATCATCAGATATCCCCCTGCTGAGGTCGTCATAACACTAAAATAAATTATTAAAAGAAACATAACACATACTTATACACGCGCACATCAACACAAAACACAAGAACACAAAAAATGTGTACCGCGTGTGCACACCATCGACTACGTTTGACTACTAATTTCACTGTTTCCCCTTCCTGCCTTACTGCGCTTGCTGTTTGTCTTCCTTATCTAGAAGTCATACATTAAATTAGATTTAAAATTTAGTTGGTCGTTTAAAACATGCTCCGGATTCATTGATTGTGCCTTATATATCTTGTATTCTTCTAGTGCGTCCATTAGCTTGCTTTTGTTACATATATGTAAAGGACGGAAATTATTTTCGAAGCTAGTGTAAGAATGGTCTTCATCCATAATGTGGCGTGCGAAGTTGGATTTGACAAAGGCTCCACGGTTACTTGGGAGATGTTCTTTATAGCGTTTTTTAAATTGCCTCCCCGTTTGCCCTACATAAAAGCATTTGCACTCATCACAATCAATTCTGTATACACCCGACTTTTGATCTAACGGTGTTGCTTTTTTAGGTTTCAATAAGTTTTTTATGTTATTTGAGGTGCGGAATGACATGGTAACATCTATCTTTCTCAGTGTGTTGATCAATATGTTTGGTAGGACTACTCCATATTCTGCAGATCTGAATGTCTTTTTATTATTTTGTTCTTTCGTTGGTTTGTTCTTATATATTGTGTATTTTTTAAGAATCGCATCAATCATGGAGGTTCTATATCCGCTCTCTACGGCTATATATTTTATAGTGGTTTTTTTAGTGGTTAAATGTACTGGAAATTGTTTTAGTAGGAATTACAGAGCTACCAATAAAATTAATATTGATGATTAAAACTTATTTAATTTAACAAGTAGAAATTTTACTGTGTACTAAATTCAAACTAATTTAATTAATGTTACATCACAATTTTAACAAACACTAATAATTTTTTGAATGCATTAAAGGAGATTCTGAAAAATGTTTTTCAAAGTAAATTGAAAATACCTCTGGCATATCTGTTAGATAAGAGGAGTAGTCTATATTGAAAGAGTCAGACCAATAAACTATAACTTAATTGTATTATGCAAATTTAAAAGGAAAGTTCAGCTATTTTTTTAACAAACTTCTGTCCTCACCTTTTTAGAAACGTTAATAGTGCTACCAACCTGTGACACGAACCTCGTCTAGTTCACCCCTGCGGATCGTTGACAATGGTGCGACTCCCTTTTTGGGTTGTGCCTTCTGACCTCTTGCAGACGTACATGCATTGTCACACACGGATCGTGGGTGAAAAGGTTCTTCAAAATAAGGTGACGAAACGACTGCTTCACTTTAAAGCGTTTATTAAAGCAAAACAACCTATTCTTCTGCTGGTCCGGAATTACAACCAAACTAAACTAAGGTAGAGGCAAGCGAGTCTACATGGTGTGATCTGGAGTCTTCTCTAGACCATGGTTACTAATAACAGACTGATTTAGGCTTGAACATTTAGCCTCAAGCTGCCTTCCTTTAACTATAAACTGTGATCAGGGGCGGACTGACCCGCCGGCCCACCGGCCTAAGGTCCGATGCGCCTTCTTTACGCCCTCGTCCAAAAAATATTGGTTAAAATTCAAAGAACGAGCCGAGACACATTTCTAGAAAGCGAGAGGAAAACTCAGAGTAAGAATTTCAGCAGTGAATAACAAAACATAAAGTAGGGTGTGAGACCCGAAGTTAACACTGTCGACAACCGAAAGTAAAGCAGCTCTTCTTTCTCATACGTATACTACCCACAGAGTATCTAAATAAGATGAAGGGAGCTTTATAGTCCACCAGTGAGGCAAGCTGCCGGAGAAATATGGCGGTGACCTTGGTACCCCCTCACGCTGCAGAGGCGTACGCTTTTCGTTGTTTTACCATCAGCCGTAAACAACGTAAACGGTTGTAAAATCAGTGAAGATGTTATAAGAATTTGATAATGACAAAAAATTAGGAACAAATTGCTAACTCAAATGTCTTCAATG
>JAGFPH010003071.1:6862-20140 GCA_018207615.1 Philaenus spumarius
AAATTTGGTATGTTGCTTCCTCTAGGGCTTAGGAGCTCACTAAGAAAGGATTTCAAAAAATTCGAAATTTTAGGGGGGTTTTGGGTTAATCAAAGTTATTAAATCACGATTTCTTCAAAACTACCCAATGGATTATAATGAAATTTGGTATGTAGCTTCCACTAGGGCCTTAGGTGCTCATTAAGAGAGCGAAAAATTTCGAAATTTTAGGAGGGGGGGGGGGGGTCAAACTTACTAAATCACGATTTCTCTAAAACTACTGAACGGATTGGAATGAAATTTGGTATGTAGCTTCCTCTGGGGCCGTAGGTGGTGGTAAGAAAGGGTTTCAAAAAAAAAGTTAATCTTAAGGGGGGTTTGGGGGGTCAAATTTACTAAATCACGATTTCTCCAAAACCACTGAAGATCGGAACAAAATTTGGTATGTAGCTTCCTCTAGGGCCGTAGGTACTCTCTAAGAAATATTTTTTTTTTAATTCGAAATCTTAGGGGGGTTTTTTGGGTGTAAAAGTTACTAAATCATGATTTCTCTAAAAGTACTGAACAGATTGGAATGAAATTTGGTATGTAGCTTCCTCTAGGGCCGTAGGTGGTGATAAAAAAGGGTTTAAAAAAAAAATTAATTTTATGGGGGTTTGGGGGTCATAGTTACTAAAAATCCTCTTAAGAAATACATAGTGTAATTTATAATTATTGATATAATATATTTTTTGTTAATATACATTTAACTTTGATTTGTCTATCCGTGCAAAGCCCAATCGGGACAGCTAGTTTCTTATAATAGGTTGGGACTAGTTACTTATTGTTAACACAAATCAATCAAATGTCATATACAATTTACAGTTATCAAAACAAAACTGTAGGAAATAGTCGTTTAATCTCTTTCCAAGAACTGTTAGCATAACGAGGAATTCATTATTCAGCTTTATACAAGAGAAAGGACAATCCTTTACCAAACTGATTAACTTCTTCCTTCCAGTAGTCTAATAATTGAAATTTTAATTTGAGAAAGGACATTATTTTACCCAACAAAAGAAGGATAAGCACGTGCTGCGACATGAATTAAGGATCCGCGTAAGCCATAGTGTCCTGCTTTGCGTGAGGTTATTTTCTTTCCTTTGTAAAATTACGTAAGTTCTACTCTTTATAAAAGTAGCCAGGATGGCTAGAGTGTTAGTTCCTGGAAAGGTACTTATCTTAAACATTGCCACTCGCTTACTTTAGTAGCATACCTCTTTCGTGTAAAACCAAGATGTAATTTCTTAACAACTCTCTTCTCCCGTTTATCATCGGATGACCTTTTCTGTAACACTCCTCAGATTATCCTCTTTGTCAAACCGCTGACTTCATTTCTTTCAAACTCAGATCAAGCAAACCCATTGAATCTCTTCTCCCATACTCATTGCATAAATTTCCAATTCATAAAACCTGCCCATTTTAATTCTGCTTCCTCATTATCGTCGTCATTGGTTGTCATATTAAAACGTTTCATAGTTTATTAGCGAATTTCCATACGTGTAAACTTAAAATATGGAAATTATTGCTTAAAACTCACAAAAAATGCGTTAAAAATAATCGATTTTTAATCATTTAAACTGTTGGTTAAAAGGAATTGCCGACGATTTCTTTCAATTATCTTTGAGATATAAGACAAAAGCACTAAGCCTTTAAGAACAATTTAAGATGTTTCACAACTTTTTAGGTTGAAAAACGGCGTCCGAAACACGGTAGTACGAAGTGCATATTTTTTCTGTTTTACGCAAGGTATAGAAAACCCTTAACATTCTCAGTCTTCAAACTTTATTTATTAGCGAATTTCCATAGGAAAAATGAGCTATGCAGTGGCCCTTATGGTAAGACCCAAGGTCGGGAGTAGCAAATGAGCACCGATCATGGTCCCCAGAACACGTTTTGGGGTGTCATTAAAAATCATATATATATAAGTATATGTATGTATGTGTTCGCACTCTAGAGGCCGCATTTTAAGTTCGATTTGGTTCAAATTTGGTACACATGTTGGTTGTCTACGTCGCTATATTTTTCATACGAGAATGAATTTCTTCTTGAGTTTTGTTTACAAATATATATTTAGAATATCATTCTGACATTTAGTTTTTTTATGCGACCTTATAGCTCGCTTGGTTCCCCCAACATCGATTAAAACGTAAAATACCATAGAAGTACCCGGTTCAAAGCCATGTGGTGGATTCCACCGCGGAGTTGGAATGCGAAGCACGCAATGTTTTGTGTGTTGAAGATACTCCCAATATTCGGAATGGCGTGCGAAGCACGCAATTCATTGTGTATTGAAGATACTCCCACTATGCGGAATGGCGTGCGAACCATTTTGCAGCTATTCAGCACCGTCGTGAATAGACCTATTTCCCAAATTGTTGGTTGAAACCCTAAAACATAGGCCTATAAACTTAATTTTGGAAATTTGCTCAACTCATGTCAGCGGTTCAGCTGCGTGGTCAAATTATTTATTGTACCGTCTAGTTCACTGGCAATAAAACAAATTGTTAACTGCATTCTCTACTTTAGATTTTACAATCTTATCTAAGTAAACGAAATATTTTTTTTATGCCAAAACAGAAATCAAACTTTAACTTCAAACTGTAAGAGTTTAGTTTCACAAATGTTTGAAGAGTTTTCAATCTAATCCGAAAATGAAGAAATTTGTGGCTTTAAATTATTTATATTTTAATTATTTATAAATGTTTAAGCTTTTGGAACGAAGTTCCTTACGCTGGTTGCGGTAGGAGTTAACAAATAGAATAAACGGTACCAGGAACTGACACATACTTTCTCACAAACATATTTAAATTATTAAACAGATTCACTGTGACTTCATAATTGTAGGTGGGGTAGGAGAGGTGATTTATTAAAGTAGGAGATTAACTAATAAATATTATTATTATTATCTAGAGAAAAACCTATTCTATCGATTTTGAACAAATTTGCACCAAACACGTCAATTAGGCCTGCATAGATGCACGAAAAAATGTTTTTAAAAATTTTGAAAAACAACCCACTTTATGGCCAAAAAACCCCCCAAAAATCAGTTATTATTATTATTATTAGCTAAACGAGAATTTTTAGAATGATTAGTTTTTTGCATATGGTAATGTACATTAAATGCTACAAATAAGCCAAATTTTATCAAAATCGTTAGAGCCGTTTAAAAAAAATAATCACCGATTTTTTGGGGGTTTTTTTGCCAAAAAGGGGATTGTTTTTCAAAATTTGTCAAAATCGTTTTTCGTGCTTCTACACAGGCATACTTGACATGTCTGGTGCAAATTTGTTTGAAATCGATCAAATAGTTTTCGCTCTAGCTTTGTATACATGCAGACATACAGACATAAATACAGACATACAGACATACAGATAGACATTCTGTAAAAACCACTTTATTGGACTCAGGGGATCTCAAAACGGATATTTCCACAAAAATCTCAACATTGATTTGTTTGCAATCACTATACTTTCTCTATACTAACGTATAGTACAGTGAGAAAGTAAAATGTAATGCGCAACGAAAAATACAGTTATTAATTAATTGCTTACAAATATAAAATACGAGTAACGAAAAAAGCGCTACAAAATTGGTTGCTATGGAAATGCATATAAATACATTCAAGAAACATGGGTTGTGGTTCATCAATTTAAATTAAGAGACGATCGGTTCCGTTCGGCGTAGTTCAGATAATATTATCGTCAATCGCTGAAATTTTAGGTTAGGCCTAGAAAGTAATTTTAAGTCTAGGCCTAACCCAAAATTATCGTATGTATGTTGCCGGTAAGACAGGTAAAACAAATTAAACATACGCACCATAATTTTAGGTTAGGCCTAGACTGATGAACCAACATTTCATGTTTATTGAATGTATTTACAACGAATGAACATTTAACTGTGTTTACCATCTTAGCTTTGATGTTATAATTAATTCTACGCCTTTATTATAATAACATTAAACGTATGGATACGGTAAATATTTGTACAAAAAACAAAGTAATAATAAACGGCAATTGAATGATTAAAATTATGTGTGTATGTTGCCGTTAAGGCTGGTAAAAGAATTGAAAAAAAAGCGTGATGAACTTCGTTCCTGACCGGGGTCCCACTATTGCTCACTTACTTTTTTTAGGAACAGAAATAAATAGATTTAGTACTTTTGAAGATCCTGCAATAACAAATAGTTTTGAATGTCAATTAATTAAATTGCACTTAAGTTGTGTACTATACCTGAACGAAATTACAATTTTTGAAATAATAGTTTTCTACCTTTCTAGTACAGCGGGTTTGTGTTCAGTAGTGACAGCACGAGAACAAATTAAATTGTACTAAAGCTGTGTACTATTCCTGAACGAAATTACAATTTTCAAAATAATAGTTTTCTATCTTTCTAGTACAGCCGGTTTATGTTCAGTAGTGACAGTTTCAGAACATTCACATACACTGTGAGTAATAATGATGAATATTAAAATAACCACTTCGATGGAGGAATGTGTGACCTTTGGAGTCAAGAATTTAATTTCCTCCGTTTCTCCCTAACCTCTCTTCTCCAATTGCGAACTAACAGTGTCCTTTCCTACTATATCCATCCCTGCATCCACCTACCAATGAAGATCATATCCAACTTTCGTCTTTAAATACTATCAGCTTCCATACGCGCTAAATGGCCTGCCCATCTTTTTCTACTGACAATTTACAACTTTAGAATTTCTTATGGAACACCCTATATTTTATGATGATTTCGGGTTTTAAAAGTTATTTTAAGACTTTTTTGTTCCTGTTTTTTTAAACGACTGACTGTTTAAAAGTTAGTTGGGTATACAGTTTTAAAAACGCTCTTAACTGAGGTATGGAAACGTTTTGCACCAATGAAAACGCTCCTAATACTAACAAAGCAGTTTTGTAGACAAACAAATAACTTTAAAAAATAAACAAATACGGTTCTTGTTAATTTCTCAAAACCGTAATACAGAGTAATTAAGGGGATCCGAGCCCTTCAAAGACCGATTTTTCAAAATTTCGAAAAGATTTTTACTATTTTTTTTTCAAGGTGCAAGTAATTAAAAGTATGTGTACAAAATTTCAAGCTGTTTTGGGCATTTTTTGTGGGTTTTTGGCTGTTATTTATACAATCGGTTTACTCGATTTTTAGAGTATTAGCTGATCTTTACTCTTTCTTATGTCATAAATGTTTGTTATTTACATTGTGTGATTTATAAACATAGGCAATTATAGTGTAAGAGATATAACATAGGGAAAAACCTACAGAGCAGGCGAATTTTAGAAGGTAAAAAGGCAGATTTTCATTGATTTATGTAATAAAAACTTTAAATGCCATTTGCCGCAAATCTTTTTTTCCGTGTTTTGTTACACTAAAGTTTGAATAACTTTTGAACTATAAGAGATAGAAACATGAAATTTTTACAGCATTATCTTGATACCTTTTGCAACAATCAACAGTATGGAAAAGGTTTTACCTTATCAAATAAGTTTTTAATAAAAAAAAAACTAAATTTAAAATTATTTTTTTTATTGTGAATATTTAAAAGTACATATATTTTTAACTATGCAAGCTAGCAAATTTTCAATACTCTAAGGCTGGGTTGCATCTATTGTAAATCCTGGATCAATTATTTGATCCAGGTATGGTGCAATAGAAACAACCCATCAAATTAGTTGATCCTGGATCAAATACAACTTTGATCCTAGATCAAAACTGATCCTGGTTGGTGCAACTCAGCCTTAAAGTTGTATTAGCACATGCATATTATGAGAAAAAAATTTCATTTAAATTGTTTCACAAACAAAAATGTTATTCAATTTTTTTTTTAAACGTGAAATTTGGTACAAAAAACCACTAAAACCCTTATAAAACACAAAATATGGGATGGCCAAAAAATTCATTCTTACAAATCTTTTTTTTAGAGGGTTTGAAGGTAAAAAACCTATAAAATAGTTGAAAAAATAAAAAAACTTTAAAAAAGTTTCCGAAGGGCTCGGATCCCCTTAAGTGGTAAAAGTAAAAATGTATCACACATGAAAAATGAAGTTGATAACAGATGTTCAATTGGGTATGGTTTTAAAAAATTAAGAAAAAACGTGATCGTTTATTTAAAAAAAGTTATTTGACTGTCCAAAAAATGATTTATTAGTAAGAGCGTGTTTATTGATTCAAAACGTGTCCATACCAAAATATCTTGCGTTCGGTTAGGGTATTCTAAAAACTTTACACCCCTCTAACTTTTAAATGGTTAGTCGTATCTAAAAAAAAACACTACGGACAAAAAGTCTTAAAATAACTTTTAAAACCCGAACTCATCGTAAAATATAGGTGTTTCATAAGAAATGGGAAAGTTGTCCGCCATATTGGAAAATGGCGGAAATATTTTGAAATTTTAAATTTATATTTTTAATGGTTACTAAAACGTATTTGAAGTCCCCCATTTAAAGTGCGCTTTACTTTTGGATATCCCCATGGTGGTCCAGATAAAATGGACATCCTGTATACACAATACGTAATTTTAACAACTTGAATGGTGTTTTTTCATCTTCAGTTAAAATAAATTAAAACAATACTTTTCACCTGACAACAGTATTATTGATTGTGCTATTTAAATCAATAAATAGGGAGAAATATTATAAAATTCTTCATCATTTTAATAAATAATCAAGAAGTGTTTAATTGAAACACTTAAACACTTAAACACTTAAGAATATCTTGAGTAATGAGATATTCTTTACACTATCTTCAAATTACTTTAAAACGCAAACAATAGATTTTAAACTGTTTAGCAGCGTGTTAACAGTAAAATCTCCGACGAACAAAGAACTCGTCACAGTAACCTCACTTTCCTCCGTTCAGCTTTGACATTACAATCCCAATACCTCCGCTGAACATTGAACTAAAAACCAAACAAATCCTTGACTGCACGCTTCATTACACCAATCCGGTTTATGTAATTCCAGCTTATCGGGCTGTATGGTTTATTGCTACATTTTTAAACGACCATAAATAATGCCAGATACTTAAAACTGTTATCGGGATACGTTTTCGCACCGTGGAGAACGCGAAACGCGGTCTCGGCAGACAACGCGACGGACGGTTGCCACCGAATTGGGTAACGGCGTTGGGCAACCGACAAAGTCAGGAGGATGTGTATGGTTTTCGTTGGTAACGAATTGGACGGAGCGAAATAACTGTAAAAAAGCGCCGGTTAAAAATTGTCTGCTTTCAAAAGTATGTTACACAATTCTTCGCACAGTGTGCAACGAAATACGGTAAAATTATCCGAACTCCAACTATCCGCTTTCAGAATTTCAGAAAAGAAATTAAGACGGCAACGTACTGCGATTTGCAAAATAATTATTCTGTCTACGAGCGTTATTGCACATGGCGTAAAAATGACGCAACATTCCGTGTATTGAAAACACTCCCAATACGGGGGTTGGCGTGCGAAGCACGCAATGTATTGTGTATTGAAAACACTCCCAATACGGAGGTTGGCGTGTGAAGCACTCAATGTATTATGTATTGAAAATTCTCCCAATATGGGGGTTGGCGTGCGAAGCACGCAATGTATTGCGTATTGAAAATCCTCCCAGTACGGGGGTTGGCGTGCGAAGCACGCAATGTATTGCTTATTGAAAATTCTCCCAATACAGGGTTTGGCGTGCGGAGCACGCAATGCACTGTGTATTGAAAACATTCCAATACGGGGGTTGGCGTGCGTAGCACGCAATCCACTTTGTATTGAAAACACTCCCAATACGAAGTTGTTAAAAATTTTCTACTTTCGATAATATGTTATACAACTCTTCACACAGTGTGCAACGAAATACCGGTATTAAAACTTTACTAAAAATTACCAACGTTTTGGTTTTAAGTTGTGTAAATTTCGATCTATTATGTTACAATTCGACAAAGCGGGAAGGGTCTTATTTTTATTAGCCGAATTCTTGAAGAAAATAAGAGCTATTACATTCGACCCAACTTAAAAGCGGTTGGTCGGAGGAGGGTAGGACTTCTTTTCTAATACGTTTCAGACCATTTCGATACCCAAAATTCATTAATTTATATATACACTGGCTGGCCCGATCTGACTTTGCAGGTATAGACAAATCAAAGTTAAATGTATATTAAGAAAAACAATATACTGTATTACACTATGTATTTCTTATGGGTATTTTTAGTAACTTTGACTCCCCCCCCCCCCAAATTCCCCTAAAATTGAAAACCTTTCTTACCTAGCACCTAGGGTGGAGGAAGCTACATATGAAATTTCATTCCAATCAGTTTGGTGGCTTTTAAAATTTTTTGATGAGTGAGTAATAACTTTGACCCCCCCCCCCCCTAAAAATTCGACTTTTAAAAAATCTTTCTTATCGAGCACCAAGGGCATTAGAGGAATCTACATATTCTACCAAATTTCATTAGAATAAGTTCGGTGGTTTTTGATATTTCGTGATGAGTGAGTGAGTGGTATTTCTGTTTTATATACGTTTTATAGATAGAAAATAGATATATGTTTTATTCTCTGTTTGAAGTTATTGTTTGTTAATGATGGCTGTTGAATTGTATTATAATTACTTGTTCGGACATTTGCCATCATTTGTGTGTTAATTATCAAACACGACGTTTCGGGAATACAAATCAATTCCCGTTCTCAAGTGACTAAAACTAACGGTACATAAACCTAGGCAACTAGGCCTATGTAAGGGTAAACAAAGTAAAACTAAAAATTATTACTAACCTTAAATATCTACATGATGGATCTCAGAACTAAGACTGAGAAGTCAAACACACCAAACACAGACACAACACAATTCATACACTAAGCACACAATTGATGGCAAGCGTCTAGTTTACTAGTTGAAGATAGACTGACAACTGGCCAGAGTGTCCAGGCGTGGACACAGGAAGGGGTAGTTCCCTATTGTTTCATATAGTGCAGGTGTTTCGCACGGGAACGGGTTATAACACCACGTGGTAATTCTACTGGTAAAAGTTCAGCATTTTTATTAGTCGGTAACATTTCTGTTTTATTATTAACTGAGAACGAGAATTTATTTGTATTCCCGAAACGTCGTGTTTGATATTTAACACACAAACGATGGCAAATGTCCGAACAAGTAATTATAATAAAATATGTTTCATTCCCGGATTGATAAGCTGTAGAAAATATGCTTCAAAATTGCAGATTTTTTGGTGAATCGGTCCTAGTAGGATTCTTCGGGTACGTTTTGTTTGTTTGTTTTTCGATCCGATTCAAAATGGCGGAGTTACACCGTTTAATCGTTTTGGGTAGGATTCGAGAAATAATTTTATAAGCCCGAGTACAAATTTGCGAGCTATATCGTTCGAAAAGCAATTAAATTTATTATAATCCTGTGCAAAGATATTATTGGTACAGATCCCGGAACAAAGAATATTTCATAGGAAACCCCCGGTATTTAATACTAATTATTCCCGGAAAAGAAAATTCGGCTATAGTAATACGTTTCATGGTTGTAAAAAAAAGAGTGATTGTAAAAATAGAAATTACGACTAAATTTCAAATAAAACATTTCTAAATAATTAGATTTTTATTTATTCAATCCTTTACAATATAGGCCTACTACGTCCTAAAGAGTAATGGTATACATTGGTGTTTTATAATATGCGTTTTTTTAAATACCTAACTGATTGAAATAAAACTTTTGCTAACATCAAAATTATAGTCTTTTGTTTAACAATTGCATAAGCTATATGTATAGTGTTTTTTTTAACTTCCCGCTAAGAAAATTGAAAATTTTCTAAAATCGGGAAGTTATTGGTTTCACCCCGTTCTTCGAAAATCGAGTATTCATCAGATCTCGACGTTTTGAGGTCCTGGGAATCTTCCCTGACCACTCCCGAGAGGGTGTCACCCTGTCTGTATGTGTGTGTGTGCATGTGTGTGTGTTTGTGTGTGTGTGTGTGTGTGTGTGTGTGTGTGTGTGTGTGTGTGTGTATGTAAGTATGTGACCCGCTTATAACTTTTGAACGGCTTAACCGATTGGATCTCACCAAACGGCGTTCTAAAGAGTTCCATCAAACTTAGATTTCCTGAAAATTTCAACTAATTCGGACCGGTAGGTTCTAAGAAATTTCGAAAAAACTAAGAAATAAAATTTTTTCAAATCAGGTTTTTTTTGGAATAACTTTTAAACGGCTTTACCGATCAATTCCAAAATCTAATCAGCTTTTAACCTTGAAAAGCGACGTGGATCGCTACCAGTCCGGTCAAAATCGGTAAATTCGTTCGTGAGATATCATAAACGAAAGAAAATTTAAAAAAGTGTTTTTTCTCAATTTCTCCGAAATTTTTCATCAGAAAAATTTTTGTTGTCAATTCTTTCAATGGACTCGAAAAACTGCATCGATTGAAGCAAATCGCATAAAAATCGGTTGATTCATTCAAAAGTTATGGCAGTTCAAAATTTCCAAAAAAAGTGTTTGTTTTAATTAAACTTAGCGGGAAGTTACATGGATGGCCTTTAGGGTCAACCGTTTTCCAAATTTTTTTTTAAGTAAAACATCTAAAAAAACAGTAACTTCCGCATTTAGAGACTTTAACGAAAAGGTCAGTACGATCACTTTTAGTCTCTAAAATAGGCCTACCCGGTATATTTTCTGTAGAGTATTCTCTAAACCTTTACTCGTTGTAATTATTCGCTTATAATTTTAGATGATATTTATTTTTATAAAAACGTTATTCTGAGAAGGCAGTACAATTCATGAACAGTGCTGATCCAAATATTTCACTTGATAGGAGTAGACTAAGAGTGGAGTTATATAGTCGCTTAACTTGTCTTACAAGATATTATATCAATATTGCTCAAAACAAGACCAGTACTGTTGTGTATAGTACCTGTCGTTTGTAGAACTCGTTATCACATCCATATCTTTTTAAATCGATTGACAATTTACAAAATCGATAAATCTTCATTTAATACATGTTATTTACTTATACAACACGCAAGCAATGTAATTAATGTTATTTACTTATCTGTCTTTGGTTTGCTCAACATATACAATTAAGTCTTGAGACGGTTTAATATTTCGTATATAAGGAAAATTTTAAGGTAGATGTGATTGAGGTAAAAAACTCTATGTAAAAATACTATTTTATTAAGATTTCAACAAATTTATCCGCCATCTTGGATCCGCCATTTTGAATGTAACTTTGTTTTCTTAAATAGGAAGGTGGTCATGTGATACGTCATTTCGATGTAGAATTTCAAGAAAAACCCAACGGTGAAATTTACACATACATATCTTTAACCGTTTAAAAATGGCGGCCAAAAAACAACAAAATCGTTTTTTCCAATATTGCTCCATTTTGCTGTGTACTATTTAAAAAAGAACTAATGATTATACTTTTTGGATTTATAATTAAATAAGCTTTGAAACGATGTGCCACACAACGATATTTGGGAGTTTTTAAAATGTTTGAGTTACAGCCATTTAGATTTTTTTCATAATTGATTTCGAGTGGTTCAACCAAATATCGTTGTGTGGCATATCATTTGAAAGCTTATTTAATTTTGAATCCAAAAAGAATAATAATTAATATTAAAACAAAAATAGTTAATGCATGTTATTTAATGTATGTTATTTACTTATACAACACGCAAGCAATGTAAGTAATGTTATGTACTTATCTGTCTTTGGTTTGCTCAACATATATAAGGACAGGGATTTGTTTATTTAGATTGTATGACGTATGCATGTGAGCTTGACTGTTATAAATAATGTTGAATGTCAATAAAAGTTTAAATTTTAATTCTATTTGATATTATTTACTGAAACAATTTGTTAGAACATAAGTTTGGAATTTTCTTTTATAATGAACTAGAGTATGGGGAATAAAGTAATAGATGGTCTTGACTTCATTTAGAATAAAAACGATTATCAGTTCCTTAATCAATTGTTTACCAACTCCCATGAATCTCCCCTTCCCGCAATCGCTCTGCCTGTCTCTCTATCACCACGCCTATATCGTTCTTTTTTAATATTTACTTGGATATATTTTTATTCTTAAGCAATTTAGATTGAGTTTTTAAGTAATTTGCATAATGTTCCTTTAAATATCCTCATAGTGTAAAAGAGATAATATTTTAAATGTGTACGAATTGTACATTATACTCCTAATCCAGCCCAATCAATTAATAGAATCATTAATTCGTTTTCTTCTTATATTCCCACCACTTAGTTTAAGTATCTCCTCTTTTCTTCTCTATTCTTCAATCTACCTCTACATACGTCGGGCTCCTTCTTTCTCAAAGCATTCGTCATTTGGTGTTCACACAATTTTCATGGCAGGAAACTGCCTACCGTTACAATATTATATTAATTTCTGCACTAAGAGACTTTAACATACGGGTAGAAACAATAGTGTGTCAAAAATGCGTGCCTTATCTTTCTTCTCTTTGCTCTATCTCTCTCTCTCTCTCCCTCTCTCTCTCTCCCTCTCCCTCTCCCTCTCTCTCTCTCTCTCTCTCTTTCTCTCCCCCCCCCTCTCTTCTCCTACCCCCTCTCTCTCTCTCTATCTCGCCAACCTCTCCCTCTATCTCGCTCTCTTTCTCTCACTCATTTCATCTTATTATATTGTTTTTTAAAAGTATAGATAATTGTTGTTTTAATATTACTATTTGATTTGGGCACTTCAGACCAGTGCATTTTCGTAAAACAATTTAATAAAACGACTACTCGCATAAATGTATACTTGGTGATTGTTCCCGTTTCAATTCTCAGACACATTACACCTTAGTAACCCTCTAATTACCCAGCACTCATTGACACACATTTCTCTCGCACTGTTCCAGTTTACAATGACTCCGGTCTCTGCAAGTCTTTGATCCGCAACTTGCTGAATGTACGGTTTAAAACGTCCTGAATGGAACTCTTATACGGTAAATAGAGTAGCCGATTGCACCAGCTGTTCGAAGTACCTGCAGCAATGCGATTGCATCAGCTGATGCATTGTTTCAGGGTATAGCAAGTTGGACCTTGATAATGTCAGTGTTGAGAAAACACGTTCACTCCGCACAGTGAAACCAGATTACCTGATTTAGTTTATTTCTTTATTTGTTTGTACGGTTATGGTCAAATAGTGAGTTTACTACAATTAAGGTTAGTTTTACAATTACGAAAAGTAGGTGATAATTATTTAGGACTAGTGCAATAAAACAGTTTAAATTTAGGACTACCGCAATAACACTGTTTAAATTTAGGACTA